>JAYKQN010000026.1:6122500-6170000 GCA_036785175.1 Eupleurogrammus muticus
TGTATTTTTATAATTTCCCTCTTAAATAGGTTTTGATTGTCTAATGTTTTTTGGGTGGGAAAGAAATTGTTATGAATATTATATTTGGTTCAAATTGGACTTTTTAAATCTTTAATGCATTTCATTGTTTAATGTCATGTAAAATGCAATCTCTGCAGGGCAATATGTCCCTCTGAAAATGAAATAGATGCTTAGAGGTGAAATAAACTAGATATACTTCAAAATATGTGAGCATTACTTTGCACAACTCATCTGCTATAGTATTGTTATATACTGATTTCCAGTACATCATTTGGTTTGGTTTTAACATGCGACTTATGGACAATTCATGTACTTTAATATTTAAATACATGTAGTATACAGTACATCTTAGTGCACTGGTCTAACAAGTTATTTCAGGAAGATTGGGCGTTATTTCTTAATTTGTCCTTTAACATGTCAAAGTGTATTTAATTTCTGATGTGACGTCAAATTTTTGCTTTTCTTGTATAGAAGATACTTTATTTATTTTAGTTTTTATTATGATTATTATATTCAATACAGTGCAGCTGCTCTTACACAGGAAAAATCTAATTTTATTCTGCGTGACTCAGATCATTGGAATGGGGAGCACGATGTTAGTCGAGGTACTTGACTAAACACTCTGCTTAGAAGTTGAAGAAGCAGCTGTTTTCCCTGGCACGGAATCTGAGGGAGTTTTTCAAGGCGTTCGCCCGCCGCGCCGCGTCGACGTACAGCACAGGTCAAGACGATGAACCCGCGTGATTCAACACCGTGTTTCAAAGAGCACGAACATCTCAGAAACAATATACGAGGCAGACGCACCGAGATGATGCTCGGATGTCGGTGGCTGTGCCTTTATGAGCCTGAAACAGCTGCTCATGCTGTGCATTACCATAGCAGCCACATCAGCAAAAGCAGTTTTGCTACTTGCAGAGCTACAATGAGCCAAATACAAAATTCCCAAATCATCAGTGACTTAGTTTGGGCGGTGGGCAGCAATTAGTATTAGCAGCATCAGCTTTATAAAGGCTCCCTGAAATACAGTATGTGTTGCATGAATGAATCTGATTGGATTTTAACTAGTCAGTGTGAGGAGGTGCCTGAATTAACACATTGCTTTAAATATGGGTACAAAGGAAAAAAACACCTTAATCAATATGTTAGGTAATCAAAACATATTCAATGATAAAATGCAATAAGCTTTTTGTTGAGCAGTGTATTATTGATAAAATAACCTCCCTAAGTTAAGGTCTCTAGAGCCACCATTACCATCCATCACTGCTCCTTGGTTCATAAAAAAAAAACAAAACATAAGAATCCAACAAGTCTGTGCTTTTCGTAATTACAATGCAAATGTTAGGCACTGAAGACACTTGTTTGGGTTAAGGCTGATTTAACCCATAGGAAAATGATGTGGATTATACCATAGACCCATACAGTATGAATGAATCTGATTTGGATTTTAACTAGTCAGCTGGTGATACATCAATAAGCCAATGATGTGCCTGAATTAACACTTTGCTTTAAATATGGAAGCACAGGACAAAAACACCTTAATCAATATAAGTTAAGTGATAAAAACATATTCAATGACAGTAAATCTTAAGTAAAGGGTTTCTCTAAAGCCACCATTGTTTGGTTTGTCTCTTCTGGACCACTGTTGAAACATGGTGGGCTCCTTGAAATGTACATAAAAATGTCTCAATCTAAGTGAATCAACAATTCTTATTGATTATCCATTCCTGTCTGTTTTTCAGCTAGATTCTGCTAATGCTACAAAATCGTACATACTGTACCATTAAGGTAATTTGGTTCCATGTTGGAAAAAAAAAACTAAACAAGGTGATGTAGATATTCAGAAATGGATACCCAGAAATAATAACCCAGAACCATTTACCCTTAAAGAAAAATGTTGTGCGTTATACTATAGTCCAAGTGGGCCACATAGAACACATTTCCTTATTTTTGTTTTCAGAATAATACTTTTTATTCCCAAAAATCTGCATTTTGACATATATGTAACTTTGGGCGTTAGTGGTGAACATATTCCATATTAGGATGATTAATAAATGTCACTTTGGGACTTAGTGAGTTAAGTTCAGACATAAAGCCTCATAAGGAAGAGTCTGGAGGAACCAAAGTTCTTCTGTGGGTCCTAATGGGTTAAAATGATTTGGTATCAAGCAGCATCTTCCACAGCTTGAGGCTGAAGCTGGAACCTTAAGGTGCAATAAAAGCGATGGCCACGAAATTAAGTTATTATGGTCTCGTTCACAGTTAAGTCTGACACAGTGGGGCCTGTTTCCTCTAATGCAAGATCCTGGCTACAGATGGAAAACATAGTGGTGACCATAAGCTGCAACTCTGCAAACCCACTTTGATGCAAACCAGTGCAATGCTTATATACAAACTGCGGCTGGCATGTAACCACGATTCTCCACTTCCTGGGTGTAATATCTCAGCGTTAACGTAACCGGAAGCGGTCGGCGAGGCCGACGCCGCTGAATGTTCTTCAGGAGGAAACCGGCGACGGGACTCAACAGCAGCCCCGGGGCCAGAGCCTGACACCATGACTGATGCCGGCTGGCAGCCGGCCGCACACTCCCACTGTTAGAGAGGCGGCGAGATGCAGGAGGACAGCGGGGAGAGATGAATGATTCAGGTCGGCGTCGGAACCGGATTGATTTGGACCGCGACCAAAACCACTGATGGCTCGTTGAGACGGAGAGACGGAGTGAGCGATGGGGAAAGAATGACTAATAGATTTTAGATACAGGATGTCAAGCTGCCAGTTGGCTTCTGTTGGACGAAGGAGGTCATTGGAGGGTGGGGGGATTTATAGCATGATGGCCCTCACACACACACACACACACACTCATCTTAGAGCCTTAGCTGCCACTCTGATTTGGACCTGATGCTATTATAAGCACTTCAATGCACTGAGTATTATACCACTTAATTAGTTATTGTTACACACCATGATTAGGACATTACAACTTGTACACAAAAGAGAGAACGGGGAAACCGGTTTGCAGATTGTCCTGTGGACTCAAACTCCAGGTGCTGCGAGTACAAGGCAGGTGTGTCGTCCCGCTGCGCCCGCGGAACATCTCGTCTATTGTGCGACTATTGTCTGTTTTTTTTTGTCCTCTATAGCGGCCAGAATGCCCAGAGCCACTGAACACAACACAACACCGGACACAATGGACGGACACAGAGAGGAGCCGGCTCTTGGCAGAGAGTAAAAAAAAAAAAACACACACACACACACACACGTCGTCACATAGTCGCCATAAACACATGCGGCATGCAAACGCACCTACTCTGCACGTGCACATCCATGTATGCACACACACACACTAAGACAAAGAGACACAAGAATTGACACATGCTCACAGCTGCTTAAAGGCACAAAGCTGCTTTAACAATGGCAGGGAGAGAGGGCCTGAGGGGGGAAAGGGTGTGGGGGGGGGTATACGGACGTGTAGATTGACACACACAAATTACGCACAAAAGTCACAAAAAGCAAAAGCCTTGATCCATCCTAGAGGCAGAGGGGAAGCAGCAGGGAGGGACAGTCCGCAGTCAGGAGATCACCACATAACAGACGCACACAAGAGAGGGGATGACAAAAATGATGTTGATGTGGTGGGGGGGGTGAGAGAACAATATGAACCGTACCAAGAGAGCGCCTATGGGACCGTGCTCTTCCTGTATGTCGGCTGCTGCAGCTCAGATGGTGTCAGGGAGAGAGAGAAAAAACACTGGTGTCAAGTGAATTATATCATGAAAGGAGGGAAAGCTTTGCTCTCGTGAGACGTGTCTGGTCGTCCTGTCTGATAGGAAGTTAAGGATAAGGGAAGTTGAGCGGAGACACTTCTCCCCATTCCGTCCGGCCTTTACTAAGAAAAACGACTCAATCTAGCGGCCGCAGTAATTATGACCCGGAGCGGTGTTCAGATGACATATATATATCGTCAAATCTCCACATTTGAAGCAAGTGAGGATGGATGAAGGCTGTGATACAATAGTGGACTTTGGTACAAGAAACTACGGTTTCCCACTGTGAGTTAACGCAGATTTTTTTTCTTAAACCTACAATTGTATCCTAACCTGAACCCAATAATACGAATAATATTATATATACAATAATATAAGGTTGATAACTTAGTAGTGGTTATTAGAACTTAACCCATAAGAACCCACAGAAGAACTTTGGTTCCCCCAGACTCTTCCTGATGAGTCTTTATGTCTGAACTCAACTCATTGAGTCCCAACGTGACATATAATAATCATCCTATTATGGAATATGTTCACCACTAATGCCTAATGTTACATAGATGTCAAAATACAGATCTTTGGGAATAAAACGTATAATTCTGAAAACAAAAATTAGGAAATGTGTTCTATGTGGCCCACTTGGACTATGGTATAACCCCCAATCTTTAAGGATAAATGGTTCTGGGCTATTATTGGTTAATTTCTACATCATTTTGTTTAGTTTTTTCAACATGGGACCAAATGACCTTAATGGTACAGTGTGTAGGGATTCATAGCATTAGCAGCATCTATTTTTCCTCCACTTGTCACTTTTTTCTACACACATCCTGCACCTTAGCTATGTGTGTGTACATGTGTGTATGTGTGTATGTGTATGTGCATGTATGTATGTATATATGCTTTGCTTATGCATACATTTTTCTTGCTATTTATTAGTATTTTTTCTCCATTCTTATGTCCATAATGCATACTGTGTATGCGGATCAACAAATTCTACGAGTTTTGTACATAGTGTTGTGTATTTTTATTTTTTTTTAGCTTTTATTTTCTTTTCTTTTTCTTTAATCTGTGCAGTAACAAGCAAATGTCCCCGTTGTGGGATCAATAAAGTCATATCTTATCTCTTATCTAGCTGAAAAACAGACATGGCAGGAATGTAATATAGCCTAATATTCACAAGTATGGTTTAATTACAGTATAAGTTAATTTAATCAATAAGAATTGTTGAGTTTTTATTCACTTAGATTCAGACATTTTTTTTAATCTACATTACTTCAAGGAGCCCACCATGTGTCAACAGTGGTCCAAACCAAACAAACCAAACAATGGTGGTGCTAGAGAAACCCTTACTGCCATTGATTGAGATTATATTGATTAAGATTAATGTGTTAATTCAAACACAACATTGGCTTATTGATGTATGACCAGCTGACTAGTTAAAATCCAATCAGATTCATTCATACTGTATGGGTCTATGGCAGGGGTGTCAAACTCAGGTCCTGGAGGGCCATGTGGCTGCAGGTTTTTGTTCCAACCAGGCAGTAACACACCTGATTCTACTAATGAAGGTCCTCAGCATGAGCTCTATTGGTCCATTAGTAGAATCAGGTGTGTTACTGCCTGGTTGTCTGTGTAGATTCTGATTCATCCAGGTCACTGTAGTGTCAAAGGAGTTACTTGTAAGCAACTGGACTACTTCTTGTAGCTTGAAGACGTTTCACCGCCTATCCAGGAGGCTTCTTCAGTTCTGTAAGTTCCTCTATAAGCTCCTGGTTTCCAGCATCAAGCCAGAACTGTGAAACGTCTCCAAGCAAGAAGAAGTCCAGTTGCAGTTTTAGGATAAATGGGTCTGGGTTCTTATGGGTTAAATCTACACCAACAAGTAATTTTGCAAAGCACAGACTTGTTGGTTTCTTATGGGTTTTTTTTTAAACAAAGGATGGATTTGCTGTCTCTGTTTTGTGGCTAAATCATTAACAGGGTTCATGGCTGATCTAGCATAATAAAGAGGGTTATTAAAGTCAAAAAAGTCATTTTAAACAAGACCAGGTCTGCATGGATTCCCCCCCCTCCCTATAAAGCCACGACCCAGACTGTTGACCGACATGCACCATGTGAAAGGGCTGATGTGTGAGTGATGCTGGCGAGCCGGCTCAGCGGGTCATCTCACTACGTGGACTGGATGTTGTCACCACAGCTGGCGTGAGCGAAAAAAAAACAAAAAAAACCTGGACGTTTTTTTCTGGTCGGCATCGTTCAAGGTGGCGCCAACCTTTTTTTTTTTTTTTGGTTTAAACCATCGCGCCGACGCCGTGCAGACACGCCGTCATGCTGTGATCAACATGTGCAGCCTTGTCTGTCCTGTGAGGCCTGCAAAACTTGCTGATAGCCAGTTATGCAATAGTGCAAATTCAGCTCTGTTTTAGGGATATTATCAGTGTCAGGACACACACATGACCATGAAGTGAGAAGTTGAATAAGTGAAGCGTGTGAGGTCGAGGGAGTATTGTGTGTGTGTGTGTGTGTGTGTGCTCATTAAGCAGAGTGGCAGTGCTTAAATACAGGCTCATGTAAGGGGAAGAACCAGCGGGCTATGCTGTATGTAATGAATGGGATACACATGTTGGTTGAATAGCTGCTCACTTCCACCACTACGTGACCCTGATTTCCATACATTGGGAAGGACACAGCATCATGCTGATATGATTACAGGTTAATGGCCCAATCCGCAGTAAATACCTGTTGCCGCCGCCTCTTTATTCAGTCATGGCTGCGTGTTTTCCCTCCGCTCGTCTCGCGTGGTGTTTTTCCAACAGAAGAAGCTGACGAAATACCTAAACGCATTTCTCAGGAACAGGAGGAGTCATTAACCCCCGCGATGTAGTTAAAACAGCTGAGCGGTTCCACAATAAAAGCCCCGCGACGCCTCACTGGAGGGAGGTGACTTGCAGAAGCGATTTCAGGAATTAGATTTCGCAGCAAACGCTCCCGCGTGACAGCTCGAGCACGGACGATGGCGACGCGGGGAAGTCTTTAAATCTCTCTCCGCGCCCATACGCTTCGTCGTCAAACGAGTTGGTTATACCCAGAAAAACGCCCAGCAAACGGCACATAGCGACAGGCCTGATTATTTATTTTTTTGGGTCAAGAAACGGGACAGAGAGCGACCAACGCAGCGCGCCGCTGTGACGGGCGAACACAAAGACGCCTGTGGCGACCGTGACCCTGATTTATATTCACCTGGTGCAGTGGTAGTTGTAATTCATTTTATTTTTTTTCAACAAAATAACAACTGAAATAGATATATATGTAGAAATGGTGGAAAAAAGGAACTGAAATCTGATTTGAAGTCAATATTTTGCTTGAAAATATCTGCCTTGCAGTTTTTTGGCTTTTGTTTTTTTTTGGATAAAATGGCCAAAAACCTATGAATGTCTAAAAAAAAAATAAATAAATAATAATAATAATTATTAAATTATTATTATAATTATAATAATAACTTAAAAAAACTAAAAAGTAAAACAAGAAACCCTTTTCATTCTGTTTTTATTGTGTTAATAGCCATGATTTATGTATTCCTAAAAATATATATATACTGTAATTTCCGGACTATAGAGCGCACCTGATTATAAGCCGCACCCACTACATTTTTAGAGGAAAACCGATTTTGTACATACACAAGCCGCACCTGTATATAAGCCGCATGTGCCCACATTAAAACATGTAAACATATTTACAAAGAAAGGCAGTACACGGAGAGAGTTTTCAAAGTTTTAATAATATAACTTAATAATAATAATATAACTTTCTTCCCAAACGGTTCCTGTGACAGGGCAGTAAAACGGTAGCAACATGGTAGCAACACGCTAGCAGCACAGTATAACAGGTCTGGTAAAAGAACATACTGGTAAAAATCACGGTAAGTCGTCTTCATCTTCCTCCATCGAAGTCATCTTCCTCAGTGTGGGAAAGAAACAGCGTCATATAGACGTCTCACACACTCCCTCAGCCTCTCTCTCATCCTGAGACAAAGTTTACGTGCAGCAGCTCTGTTTCCTTCTTTATCGGACAGCTTGATTGCTTTTAGCTTGAAAGCTGCGTCATATGTCTTTCTTTTTGCATTTTCCATGATGAGGGTATGTTTGTAATTTAATTTATGCACAAGACAAGAAGTTGCAGTCTTCCTCGACGCATATATTCCACCGGTCCTAATCTTACCTTTTCTACTCGAGCGCCCCTGGTGGCCACTAGAAAAATTACACAAATTGGCCGCATCACTGAATAAGCCGCAGGGTGTAAAAGTTTGAGAAAAAAGTAGCGGCATATACTCCGGAATTTACGGTATATGAAACAACTTAAACAAAAAAAACTCCTAAGAATTATGTTATATTCCCTTTTTCATTTATTCATAGAACTGAATTTTCAGATTGTGTTAAGAGATCAGTAAATTTGGTCAAAAACTGGCAGCGGCTGGCACCTTCATTCACATCATTCACAGGTGTTCCAACAAAGCCCCTGGATAGGAATATAGATCTGGAAATATGCATAATACTGTAGTTGCATGAATCACTTCTCACGCTGCATCAAACGGTGTGAACACAGCGCAGCCAGTTTGACCCTCAGCAGAACCACAACGCGACGGGTCAGTGTGGGGGAAACCAGATCTGGCGGAACCGCAAACAAGTCAGATTATGCTGTCAAATGTTTCAGCAAAGCATAAAAAACATATATATTTCTGTTGGAGCCAGGAGGAAAATTGATATTTGCTGGTATTGAAGTTGGGTGGCGACAGTTCAGCCGCGCTGTCAGGAGACCAGCAGCCTGCTGCGAGCGGCCTGTAAACATTTGACGTTTCCACTTCTGCTGTTTAGAGAACAGCGTTTGTCTGCTGCTCTGAGGTTTGGAGGCACTTCTGCCACATATAGAAACTGTCAGGGTTACTGCCGAGGCCTTGCATGTGTGTGTGTGTGTGTGTGTGTGTGTGTGTGTTCCGTCTATTCCACCTGTCCACCAGATGCCCAAAGACTTTTCCTCTCTGGTTTACCACATATATTCGTATATCTGTATTTCTGCTCTCACCTGTTCCCACATCATAACTGTCCAACACCTGTTGATCACCTGATCAGCACCACAGTACCCATCGATGTAGTTAAAATCATATGGGTTCAAGGCCTTAATCTGCGGACTTTCTATGTGGATCAATCAATCTCATGGATTGTTTCTTACATAAAGAAGAATAAAAATAAATATTTATTTTTTCCAGTGGACCTAATTCTCTATATGACCTAACCTGCTGTTGATTGGTTAACTGTAGGTGTGAGTTTCCATGTCTTTGGTGTATGGCAGCATGCTTGGTTTAGTTCATACTGACCTTTTGACCCTAATGCGGAATAAGCAGGTATAGAAAATGAACAGCATACATTCGCTGCCACTTCATCTTTTTTTTTTTTTTTCTGGCAAACATGATGCTAATTCTTCCCGTTGCTGCACCTGACCCTTCCAGCCGATCTTTGACCCGTCTGTCTGACCCGTTTCAGACAGTCGCCGACCAACTGCAGGCCTGTCATCTGTGTTTTTGAGTCTTAAAGTCCCACTCGTTCAGCTTGCCTGAGTCTGCATTCATGACCCAAACAAACGATTGACAACAAGCCTGAGGCCAGGCCTTCAGAAGGAGAGAGACTTAAACTTAAAGGACAAATTAGCATCTTACTCTCAGCTCCCACCAATGATATTCAGTAAATGTCACAGTGTCACATCCACAGTTTTACTGCGTGGACTAATGACCCTGACCTCTGTTTTTTGGGGGTGCAGGCAAGATCATCTGCAGGATTATCCTCTTTTTTAGCCTGTCTGACTGCCACCTCCTCTCTCTCCTCTCTCTCTCTCGTGTTAGCGACAGCATCCGTGCAGGGAAACATCCAGCGAGGAAATTTCCCTGCCTTGACTGGCTGTCTTCTCGCCTGACAGCGGTGAGGCTGAGAGCTGCAGAATCAGGAAACAGCTTTTATCTCGTCTCTCCTGCCTTTTGCTCCCAACTCCCAACTCTGCGTCTGAGAAGAGATGCTGAGAAAAAGAGAGGGATGGAGGAGGGGTGGGTGATGAAGGCAGGACAGAGTGGGGGGGAAATGATATTACACAGAGATAAATGAAAGAAAGAGAAAGCGAGACAGATGCCGGAGTCTCTCTAAGAAAATTCTCTTGCTTCTTCCCTTTTTTTTTTCGGGGCTGTTTTGATGTGTTCAGACAAACCAACAGCGCTGCGATGGTGAAACAGGCGTGCAGACACAACACAACAGACGAGGAGTGTCAGCTGGTGGTTAGAGGCTCACACATGCTGCTTATCTCTCTCTCTCCACTCAGTCTTTTGTCTTCTACTCCTTCCTCGTTCCTCCACCCTCCTCTCCCTCCCGGCTTTGCTGCCGGAGTGAACTTGAAGATCAATCATCCCCAAACATTTGATCATCAACAGAAAGTGGGCCAGGCGGGATGTACAGACGGTGCAGTCGAACCATTAGCACACAGCGCGTCCCGTCCCCGTTCGGGCTGTGCAGGAATCCCCCCCTCCTGTCTCCAGTGGTTTTTATAACACTCCACTTATGATTTAATCATGCCGGGTTGCAGGGGCAGACGCGTGGTAAGAAAAACGCAGCTTCTGTTGTGTTGCAAACGGTTGCGTGAGTCTGTTCGTCAGACGTGGTCACAGTTTACGGGAGGATTTGAGATATTCAACACATTTACATCTGAACACGCCAGTGATGCTCGAGCTGTCACGTACAGCGAGTTGTTTTTTTCAAAGTAAGAGGTTAGTCATTTAGAGAAAGAGAAAAGGGGAATAAGTTATTATAACTGGTCAAGTTAGTTTGTTATTTGTTAAAGTTATTTATTAGTTATTTGAAAATGCTTGTAAGCATTTTTACCAGTACTTAGTAGTACATAGTTTCTCACAGACAACTTCTACATATGTATATTTAAGATATTTTTGACTATTTAAGCAATTAAGCAATTAAGTTTTTATAGACTCATCATAATATTATTTCTATAGACATGTATTAAAATTATTTTATTCAATTCAAAATGTCAAAATATATATATATATATATATATATATATATATATACATACATATGTATGTGTGTATATATATATATATATATATATATATACATACATATGTATGTGTGTGTATATATGTGTATATGTATGTATGTGTATATATGTGTATGTGTATATGTATATATGTATGTATGTATGTATATATGTGTATGTGTATGTATATGTGTCTATATATATATGTGTGTATATGTGTGTGTGTATATATGTACACATATGTACACATATGTGTGTATATATACACTTGTGTGTGTGTGTGTGTGTGTGTGTGTGTGTTGCATTTGCACTGGGCAACTACATTAGGTTTAATATAAGATAATACAAGTTATATTTAGTTCTTGCTGTTGTTTTAAGTTAATGTTACCTGACCTCATTGTGTTACCCCCATTTGGGCAATTCTGTGATTTGTGATTCTGGACTATATAAATAAAGTTCAATTGAATTGATTGAAGTTCTGTGACAGGGGCTACACCATCTCTACTGACACTGAACTTACCCATTGGATATAAATTACGACTTAAAGCTTTGTACGATATGTACGTAAGTCCTGGTCTGAAAACCGGGACCAACAAAAGGAATATCATGTGCTGTATGTTCATTTTGGGTCAGTGAACACATGATTCTTCTGTTGTCAGAATCACAGCTTCCTCGTCTCCGACATCATCAACAACCTCTGCCACCGCCGTCCGTGTTTCTGTTAGCAAAATGTTGACTTAATAAGCGATGCAACGTGTTGCGTTTTCGTCGCCGTGCGATTATACATTAATAGGTATTGAAAATGACACGTGTGGTAGATTTACGGAGCACAGTAGCTTCATAATGCTCCGGCTCAGATTTAGAGCCACTATAATCTACAGTCAGCACTTCTGTCTGATGCTTAATGGTTTTACTGCACTCCGGTATAGCTGAAAATGGCTGCATTATTGTATTTGCTAGTCTCTCACACACACACATGTACAGTGGTATGCACATATGCAGAGGCACACACACACATATGCACTCTACCATAATGACCTTGACGAAGTAGCTCTCCAAATTGTAAGTGACTTTTAGAGCACTCTGCCTTTCCCTGCATTTGCACTGCCTTCGCCTCATTCCCCTCACACACAGGGTCTTATCAGTGGCTGCAGAGTGTGTGTGTGTGTGTGTGTGTGCACGTTGGTGTGGGGTTATGTTTATGTGTCACCCTTTATTGTTTAATCAGTGTATATATATTTTTGTTCAAGCGGTGCATGGGTTGGACCTTGTTGCAGATTCTGCAGGAGAGTCACCAAAAATCTAACATTGGTAACTAGATCGGCTCGGCTGATCAATAACTTTGAACAAGATAGGGAATTTCTATATACTAATTAAAGGAATGACTTATTTGAAAAGTGCAATATAATGCGGGATATAAATCACAAAGACAACTCGTGAAAAATCTGCATCACTTTATGTTAATAATGTAAAGTTTGCTTTTCTGTTGTTTCACAGCTTCTCTCCTTTAATACAACACTTTAAATGTGTAATAAAAACTTAAATGCTAACATGTTAAAACATTATAGTCATAATGTTAAATGAAACTTTGAACAAGATAAGAAATTCCTATACAATAATTAGAGGAATGACTTTACTGTTCCTAATCTAGGATATAAATCACAGACTTTACTTTAACTATGAAACACTAACAGGAAGCCACTTTAAGAAGAACTTTATAACTTTTCTCACCTTCTGTGCATGACTTCTCCTTAAATTGTGCTGTTATCTCCTGTAAAATAGCAAATGTAATGCAGTTAGCGGTCGATAAATGGTGGGGAAAAAAGAATAATGCTGGCTTGTGTTTTCAGGTTGGGACACATGTGTGTGAGCGTGTCCATCTGTGCGTGCGCACGTGTCTATCAGCATGTCATCTACGTACATCTGTTCATTTACTGCATCTCTCTCCGTGTTAGCGTGTGTGCATGTGTGTGTGACCATGACGCGCTTGTCTTCGTATTGTGTGTGTGTTTGCATGTGTGTGTGCATCGGGGTCACCGGTAATTTGGAGTGTGAACGCTTGGTTTCTCCCCAGCATGATGATTTCCTCCGTCAGCAAACTGTGAGCTGGAAAATAGACCCATATTATGATGAGATTAACTTTAACGGTCAAGGATTTCTAGATCTCTCCAACAAAGTCACAGAAGATTAGAACGTTCAATGACGCCTCCCTCTGTTCTGCAGTTTTTCGCTCCAGTCCACACTACATCTGTTTGGTTTGCTCTTTAGAACTCTGTAGATTCAGGTATTTTTTTGTTATTTATCACTAAAAAACATGTAATAAGTTACCTCAGGGAAATATCTTTCTCAACACGATTGGTGGTTTACCTCTGCAATCTTAGGGAGAATATATATTGCTTTGTTTTGTTTTATTATGCGCTAGCTCCCAGCTGTATGAGAACGCAGCATAATGTAAAGACAAAACTGGAATAATTGAATCCGCTCCCCCACATCGTTCTGGTCTGCTCACACAATTAAAGATCTGTAATA
This sequence comes from Eupleurogrammus muticus, assembly GCA_036785175.1. Lineage (NCBI taxonomy): Eukaryota > Metazoa > Chordata > Actinopteri > Scombriformes > Trichiuridae > Eupleurogrammus > Eupleurogrammus muticus. The sequence continues at coordinate 6,135,899 of JAYKQN010000026.1, forward strand.
TCCCATTTTTTAAACATATGCTCTAACAACTATAATATCAAAATAAACCTCCGATTATCGGAATATTGACACAGCCTGTCTGTTTTATCTCATTACGCGCAGGAAAAAGGGAAAAGAGCTGTCTCTTCTCCGCAGATATGTTGGATGGGAAAGATTAAAGACGTCTAGTCCTGACAACTCGGGGAAAGGATGGGGGGGGGGGGAGAGAAAGAGAGAGCGATATGACAAGACTTAACAAACCCATCTCGGAGAAGGAGAACTTCAAACAGAATCAAAACCTGCAGACGATGAAGGAGAGATGCGAACACACCACCTCAGGCTCTGTCTGTCTCTGCCTCTGACTGTCTGTCAATCCCAGTCTACCACATACCTGTTTTACTGTAAGATATATAAAAAAAAAAAAAAAAAAGTGGCACAGATTCCTGCATCATCACCGCTGCAGCGACTGCAGCCGATTCTTACCCCTCGGTGCAGAAATTAGAGATCAGCTGTCATGTTGTTCTTAAAAAGACGTTTGTCATTACGCCCGCAGACGTCACGATTCACAGACACTGCACGCTGCACGTTGGAGCTAAAAAGCAATCTTAAAACAGTACGATGACATTGGATCAGCCGTAACCACTATGGTTTGATTTGAATCTGTGTGTGTGTGTGTGTCTGTCTGTGTGTGTGTGTGTGTTTGTGCAACTGACAGTTAGCTGGCGGACAAGCTGTCACAGTTCTCTGCTCTGCTGTTCCCAATGGACTGATTATTATAGAGCTGTTATCTCTCTTCCTCTCTCTCTCTCTCACACACACACACACCTTCACACACACACACTTCATTGTAAATGTGATACAGTGTAATACTGTACATCACAATCCAAGCTCTGTCATCACTACCACTTCAATTAGAACTTGGGAGTGTGTGTGTGTGTGTGTGTGTGTGCGTGTGTGTGTGTGTGTGTGTGCACTCCCGCTGTGATTTTTCCATCGGGTCTAATCGAAGTTGGAGACAGTAATCAATTCAGCGCCTCACAGAAGAGATGCTAAATTTACTTTAATGCACTGGAAGAAAAAAATTAAAAAAACTAAATTTCCGATCAATAAAAATTACATTTCCCAAAGCAAAGAATTTACATTCACACGAGCCAAAAATATGACTTGGATAAACTAATCACAATAAATTACTTCAAATCTAATAATTCATATAATTTAATTCTGATGATTTTTTTTGTACAAAAATTGACAAATTTATTCTAAAGTAAACTAAAAGATGTAGGTCAATACAATTAATTGTTCATTCCATCCTTTTTAAAAACGTAAATCTACTATTTGATCAAAGTCTTAGGGAGAAATGTTCTAACCCATCCATCCATCCATCCATTGTCTATCCCGCTTATTCCCTTTCGGGGTCGCAGGGGTCTGCTGGAGCCTATCCCAGCGCGTTAAGGCGAGAGGCAGGGATACACCCCAGATGGTCGCCAGCCAATCGTGGGGCACACACACCATTCACACACCATTCACTCTCACACTCACACCTATGGGCAATTTAGAGTTTACCAATTAACCTGAGCATGTTTTTTGTATTGTGGGAGGAAACCGGAGTACCCGGTGAAAACCCACGCAGACACGGGGAGAACATGCAAACTCCACACAGAAAGGCCCCAGACCCAGGCCCCAAGGCGGTCTTGAACCTGCGACCTTCTTGCTGTGAGGCAACAGTGCTACCCACCGCACCACCGTGTCGCCCATGTTCTAACCCTTCCCCCCCAAATTAAAATTATAGACAATAAGACTCAGATTAATTCTCCTCCAAAGACCACAACATGTAAATATTTTCATGTTTATCCAAAGCTGAATTTGCATATCCACCAACTATGAATAATGTAAAGTAAAAAAAAAAATGCAAAACAATGCATTTTACATTTAAACCAACTTGTTTGGTTTTCTCAACCAAAAAAAAAACAAGATTTTCTGGAGTTTTACAGCTGTTCTGTTTGTTTGACCCAATGAATGTAAAACTGGTGAAAATCTCTCCTTTTTATATAACGCTTGTAATGTGTAATAAAACTTTATTGTCATAATGTTAATTGAAATTGTTAGTGACCAGAATGTGTGATCATTCAGTCATTTCTGAAATACAATACAACTATTATCCAGAAGAATCTGTTATTCATAGACAATAATTTAGTCTATGAATAAATAAGGGGGTATAACATGACATTATTGGCCAGATGCTCAAAAAAAACACAACAGATACAGACACAACGCTCTAGTTATCTTAGAATATGGTGTTTTTATGAGCTCACTGGATGATTATTGATGAGCTAATGTGGCCTATTATTGAATACGGGCAATGAACCAGAACACACACACATGCAGTATTGAAAAGTCTGTCACAGATTTATCAGATGAGCTGATGAGCTGAACACACAGAACCAACACACAGCGCATCACTCGCTTTGGTTCCATCTCCATGAATATTTTCTGTGTGTGTGTGTGTGTGAGCTTAACTAGTGTATAGGAGGACAAATAACCTGACACATGCGGGTGTGTGTGTGTGTGTGTGTGTGTGCCGGAGGGTTCCTCACTGAGGACTTCCACACCCTCAATCACAATCTCCTTGGGTGGGTGAAGAGGATCCTCCTTCCTCCCTGAGGACAAGCTCTCCAGCTCTGATGCTGCTTCCACCTCCTGATACTGATAAAACACAGGATATGTCTTAGAAAAAATGCTCCAAGCGCTTAAATGGGGCATGTATACAAATGAAAACTATTAATATTATTTGAGATAGATCATCAGCATGATTAAATGTATGTTTGTTCTTATTTACCATGGATTCACACTTTTACAGATGATAATATAATCATTTTAAGGTACAAATAGTAGGACCTTGGCTGTAATGAATGTGCATAAAATATATATCAAAAGTATAGTTCAGTATAGACCTCTAGTTCTTATGGTGCAGCTCAACAAATGCAGATAATTCAGGACCAGATGAGGCCAGAACTGTCACACGGGACAAAACAAGCCTTTTTACCATCAGGAGGAGTTTATTTTTTGTAACTTTTGGGATCAAAACATTGATTAAGCTTCTCAACTATGGGAGCAACTATGAGGTGCACGCCCAGCAGCAGCAGCAGCAGCAGCATCCCAGTGAGATGTCAGCGACACCGTAACCATGACAACAGATGTTGTCTAACTTACAGTAGTAGTAGAGTAGTAGTTTCCCCCATGTATATGTGTATATATATATGTATATATGTGTATATGTATACATGTGTATATATATGTACATGTATATATGTGTGTATATATGTGTGTGTGTATATGTGTGTGTATATGTATATATACATGTATATGTATATGTATATATACATGTATATATGTATATGTATGTGTATATACATATATACATATATATGTGTATATGTATGTGTGTGTATGTATATGTATGTATATATATATATATATATGTGTGTGTGTGTAATATAGATAGATATTAATAATATTGCCAGAGTTTGAGAGCATCTTCTTAATATATGTGAATGTGTCTTTCAGTAATTTTACTTTTACTACATTTTTGAAGCCATGCAGTATCACACTGGTGAAACAGATTTTCATTTGGGAAAAAAAAAACTGTTTTAAATCTTCTACAATTCAAAAACATTCGTGATATTTGATGAGATGGTTCTGTGGTGCATACATTTGGATCACGGTGTCGCTGGCGTCGCTGGGTAATTTCCTTCTGATCAGAAACGCGTCTCATCAGTTGCCAGAGCTTCACACTTGTGGTGTTGGTGGAATCTCAACTTTTTCCTCTTTTTGTCCCGTCCCCCTTTCATGTCTCCGCTTTCATCCTCCCATCATCTTCCCATCTCCTCCTCTTTCAACTTCCTGCGTCGGGCTCGTCCCGCCTGCATCCAGCTCACACGCCAACCCACACACACACACACACACACATGCATGCACACTAGCCCTTATCGCGGCACACACAGCTCCAAATTATGGAGCTAACCGATCCATTAACAGGAAGAAGAGAGGCAGCCAACATGTCAAATATCAGACAGGACAGCATGAGAGATGTGGAGGGGACAAAAGAGGAGGGGGGGGAGGGGACGGCTTATTGAAATGGAAATAGAACAGGCCAATTAAAGCGTTTCACTGGGAGCTTGTTTGTATCCCCAGCTCAGCTCCCACAGATTATATATACAGCACATTATGGAGTAATGAATATGAATACGTTGAACTCTTCAATTACCATGACACCACTGGGTCTCAATTAATATAGCGTGCCTCTCAATCATAATGTAAATAATATATAATTCTCACTCATAATCTATAAAGCAATGATTTTCAAATCACATCAGAGTGACTGAAAATAAAGATAAAAACTCTATTTATTACTTAAATATAGAACATTCGGTCTCAAGAGTAATGTAAACCAATGGACTTCTTTTCAAAGACACAATATGTTTTGATTAATATATATAAACTGACACACATTCTATGCTGTTAATAAACTGCAAATCTTGTTGAAAAGTGTTGTTTTTGTAGAATCAGTCCAATATTGAGTAGAATTATCTCATCCCACTGGCATAATTACCTTATTTCAAGTTTTTTTTTTCCTTGATTTTAATCAATTTATTTAATTTTTTTTTAATTTAAGAAAATATTGGGAAGAAAACTTGAAATGGCATCAATTATCTACCAGTGGAATGAAATAATTCAGCTGATTATTTGACTGATTGCACCATTGATTTACACTGTGATTAAACTACAATTACTGACTCGTATTAAATCTTTTTTAATGACTCACATCTGAATTATTCTCTACACCAGCTGTTTGCTATCAACATTTACACTAGGTTTTTTTTTATTAATCTTTTTCATTAAAAAGTGATTAAGATCTTTTAAACAATATATATAATTTATTCTCTTTTTGAATCAACTTTTACATGAAATTTTTAAGAGGCATTTACTGGAAAACGTATGAAAACTACAGAAATTATCAATTAGTACAATCATTGACCAAAGAAAAAAAAATTGCAGGTTTTATAAACGCTGCCTCACGAGAGAGTTTTCTTGTATGAGAGTTTAAATGCCAAATATATAATTATAAAGCTTAATTTTCATGATCTCAAATGTTTCCATCAAGTTTCAAATCTATAGAAATTCTTAGTATAATTATTCGTATTATTTATAATGGAATCAATGCAAGACAAAAAACTCCCATTTTCCCACATTACTATATAACACCATTGACTCCATTAAATTCATCAACTGAAGATCTGTAGAGACACCTAGAGGGTAGAAAATGACATATTTGTCTTTAAGTCATAACTAAGAAATACACAATAAAAATGTACACAATGAGACTTGCAGAAATAAATCAATTCTTGAATGAATTTAAGTGAATGTCATGCACAACAAAGAAAGACCAATGAAGCTCTTGTACAATCGATTGAGTCATTTCTAACTTAGATGTACTAGTAATGATGTAATGTAGGATTCTTTTAAAATTATAGCATTATATGTTAATATTTTATTCATATTTATTGTTGTCTTATAATACACACAATGGCAGTCCTAATATATAACAGTAAAACCTGTGTAATTTATTTGAGTCGGTCCTGCTCATTTATTTAACTAGCAAATACCATAATTACCATACCGTATAGGGTATATGTGTGATTGTGCCATATATCTTTCTCCATCCCTAAAGAGTGAATTAATGGTGCTGGAACCACAGGGGAGCGGCGGCCGCGTGCTTCCAGGGGTTCGTCATCGTGTGGATGGCGGCTCGTCTTCCCTCAACCTCCGTTCCATGAGTTTTTTTTTCCTTTCCTCCCTAGAGGCTGTCCTTTCTCTCTCTGAGAAGCTGAGTGATGATGCTCCAGCTCTATGTACACATTTTGACTGTGATTCGTCCCCAGAGGATAAAACTTCTTAAACCGTGAGTGTGTTGCGCGCCAAGAGGGATCCTGGTCCTGTTGCCCACCTCACTCCAGCCGTTCGCGAGGTGACGAAACACGAGGCCTCTCCGAGGGCTTAATTTACCATCAGGAGATGCTCTGTGCTGCCGCGCTGTTATAAGCTGTAGAACTAAAGTAGTCGGCCAACGCTTTCCTCCGCTTCTTGTCGGTGCGGCTTCTGTCGAAGGTTCACGACTCCCAGGGCCTGAAGCCTCGGAGGCTGAGGAACGGCAGCAAAAAGCAACACACTTGGAATCAGACGACCACCTCGCCTTCACTCTGCCGCAGAGAAACTGGCCTTAGGACTCGAGGGGACCAGGACCAGGTCCAGTGTTTCACTAAATGGAGAATATTCAGTTCAGAAGCTGTGTACGAGACAAATTCTCTAAATAATAAACCTACCTGGTAGTGTCCAGTCACTGTGGATGTTGTTGCTGCACAGCATCTGCATGTCTTTTATTTTGCACAGTTTAATTTACACTGTGAGAATCTACTTTATTCAACAAGTATGCGTGACGCAACAAGGAATTTGACTTGATTTTTTCTCACCTGTACACACACATATGCACAAAATATACATAATGATATCCAAAATATTTGAAAAAAGGGATTCATAGAAGTTGAGAATTATATATTGCGTGCAAAAACTTTGCCTGTCTGATTTCACTCCTACAGTCATTGATTTGCAGGTGGTGTAGATTTGGCTTGTGTGTATAGAGCCTGAACATACAGTGGCTTGCGAAACTATTTATAAACAATTTTTCATTTTTTATTTGTTAAAAAAGTTTTAAATATCCAATAAAGTGTGTTCCACTTCGTGATTGTGTCCCACTTGTTGTTGATTCTTCACAAGAAATTACATCATCAATGTGGATTTAAGTGTTACCCTGTATCACTGTGTTCTATGATGTTCAGTTTGGAAACTCAAACCCTGACGGGTCATGTTGTTCTAAATCAATACGTGCTCTACTACTATGCTCTTTTATGCATTTCTAAACTTTCCACTCATAAAGCAGCATTTGCTCCAAACAACCTTAGAGGTTGTTTGGAGCATAAATGCACACAGCTTGTATTCAGAAACCGTGGCTAAAACTGAGCCGTCAGCACTTCTGTGAAGTTGTGATGTCATAATTATGCATGCAGTCACATGATATTGCCTGGCCCCCTAATTTACTAAACCCAACCCAGTGTTATTATTATTATTCATATTAATATTATTCCAGTGGGAAATGCGTGTGAAGAAAATAGCTGGAATTACCATGAAGTGCAAATGTATGTCACGGCGTCCATGATGAAGACCCCCCCCCCCCAGTTCCACCACCTGTGTCTAGAATCCATCGGGGGTCCTATTCTACATCATTTCTCTACCTCCTTCTTTTTTTCTTTTCTTACACATATCGTGCATGTGTCGATAAATAATCGTTTACTGGGGGAATTAGTCTCTCGTGATTGAACCGAGTCAGTCTGGGTAGAAAATAAAGGCGGCCGTGTGTGTGTGTGTGTGTGTGTGTGTGTGTGTGTGTGTGTTGGTGCTGAGACCTCTGCTCCCTGTCTCCCGCTCTGACAGCCTCCTAGATGAATGCTCTCTGCTTCTGGAGCTGACTTTGTTGTTTTCCCAGGCAGCCATGTGCAACTAGGCTAATGAGTACATTTAGCTGGAAAATGCTGAGGTAACACTTTCATCACAGTGCGTGTGTGTGCATGTGTGTGTGTGTGTGTGTGTGTGTGTGTGTGTCATCTGTTTATTAAGGTCACAGCAAGAGATTGAAGTTGAGTTGAGAAAAAATAATAATAATTAGAGATTCATCCTGCTCCTTGCATCACACCTTTTCTACACACACGACTATTTTCCTGTTTCTTTTTACAACAGTTTCTTCTCCTTCCCTGAGCTTGTGGGGAAATGAGACGGAATGTTTTTTTGAGATAGAGAGATAGAGGGTGTGTGGAAATCCTTCAGATATGTTGATAGACTGATCTCATGCTGTTGTCTGACAGCCTGCCCGTGGTTCTCAGTACTTAAAAAAAAAAATCCACTCAACTTTCGGCAAAAACAAAAGTTCTCGAAGCCACAGTGGGGGAAAAAAAAAAAACTCGCACAATGTTTACTGGCTAACGTATCGACACAATAAATCTGTTACTACTGTATTGTTGTTTTTTCGAGAGCGAAAAAAAAAAAAAAGAAAAGCTTATTTGCAGTTTGTTTCTGGTGGAACTGTAGTGTCAGTCGAGTCGTTTCTGCGGCCGGAAGATTTAATTCTCGAGCCTTTTTCTTTTCAGGAAGATTGTCTTCATGCAGAGGACGGGCGGCGTGCGCAAAAGTGATATTTTTGGCGTGTGTGTGTGTGTGTGTGTGTGTGTGCTGCAGTCGGAGTGATGTGAACGGGCAGTTTCTCCTCCCCAGCTTAACGGAGAAAAAAAAAACTGTGCACGTCAATGACGGAGCGACTTTGGTCTTTGTGAGCTTCCCTCTGACCTTTAAGCGACTTTTCCCCAGAGCACACAGAAAAGATATATTTACGACCGTCTCCTCTGTATTATATATCCATATATAAGTAACATACTCAGCAAAGAATTAATCAGGGACTGACTGAAAGGGAAGCCGTTAAACGCAGAGGAGACACAGTGTGTGTTTCACCGCCTTTTTTCTGCAGAGAAAAGAGCGAGTCGCTCGTTTTTGCACTTTGCGTTGTTAGACTGATTGTTCTGATTCCTTATCCACTAACAGGGAGGCTTCTCCGATACCACGGGAAATATCGTTTCTCCCCGTTACTCCTTTCAAACTCGCAGAAGAAGAAAAATGAAATGAAACAGAGTTTTATTTAAGCCAGATGCAGCACCGAAACAAGTTCAGGACGTAAAGCGGCATGTTCACGCCGATAATGTGAGTGTATGAATGATTATCTCACGCAGCTGCAGCGTTTACAATGATGACTGGACGCACAGACAATTAAAGAGCGCATAATAATTTCAATCATGGCACCTGAACCGCTGCGATCTGTACGTCTGATAATGTGCATGAAGTGGTTTGCCAGCAGAAGCGGTTCTCTCTCCACACGCTCATTTGCAGCCAATCACCAGCAACATGGGGTCATTGCATTCGCTGGGAGGAACGAGAAGCAATTTACAAAAGGAAGTTTGTGTTCAGCAAAGCGTGAAAATGCCACATCATCGCATCACGCAAACGGGAAATAACAGATGTTATTTTACCCCAAACGAACCGGATCTTTTGGAGGGGACTTCACCCAAACTGATCTATACAACCCACTGAATTATGGGTTTTATAGCAGCCACATTTACATTATTCCAGCCATAGATACAGTAAACAGGAGCAATTAAGACCATTAATCATTGAGAATAATTTCCCGAAAAATCAGCCAACCTTGTTGGATTTGACAGGCACCATATTGGATCTATAGGCTGGAACATAACATACGGTCAGATAAGAAGCTTTGAGTGTGACCCATGAGGTGTTTTTACAGCGTTCCGCACGTTTACGAGAGTCTTTGTCCAAATTTACTGGGTGTTTTATCCAAACCTATGCATGCATGCATGCATGGGTGCAGCAATCCACTAAATCCTTGTAGAAGGCAAAAAAATAACAACTTTTCACATCATATCGTCATATAAATGATCTTCCCCGAACGTAAATCGTACTTGGAGCATAATGATTAAGAGCATCATGGCTGCCGGTTCCACCTTTTATAGAACAAACCATGAGGCCACAATAGGGCTGATGCAGCAGCTTCAACAGCAGCTTATAAAATCAAAGCCGTTCTCCCGTTAAAGTCAAATCTAATCAACCCTGCAGTCTGTGTGTGTTGGCCCTGGGATTTTGTTAGAAAGGAAAGGCTGGTCTAAGGTAGGTGTGTGTGTGTGTGTGTGTGTGTGTGTGTGTGTGTGTGTGTGTGTGTGTGTGTGTGTGTGTGTGTGTGTGTGTGTGTGTGTGTGTGTGTGTGTGTGTGTGTGTGTGTGTGTGTGTGTGTGTTTATAAAAAAACATGTATGTGTGTGTGTGTTTATATGTATGTATATGTGTGTGTGTGTGTGTTTATATGTATACATATGTGTGTGTGTGTATATGTATATATGTTTGTGTGTGTATATGTATGTATATATGTGTATATATGTACATATATATGTACATATATACACATATATATATATATATGTGTATATATATATATATATATGTGTATATATATGTGTATATATATGTGTGTATGTGTATTGCTGAATGGCATGGCCCCCCGGTTGAGTGTTTGTTTTGGCACCTATTCTATTGAATTACATAACCACAGCAGAGCCTGCCCACCGCTCCACTCACAGGCCGCTGACTGCTCCTCGTCTACGACAAACGTGTTTAACCGCGGCGAACGATGCTATTTCAACATTTGAAAACCGCGGCAGAGGTTTGTGACACCCGTGCGTGTGTGTGTGGCGTTTGGTGTTGAGTTCGCTGCTCCTTCAGAACGGAGTGTCACGTCGCAGATCGTTTCAGACGGCTTTTTGTTTTTTCTGGTCGGCACCCACATGAGTGCAGTTTTAATGAGCTTGGTTCCCAGATGGAAAGGTTTCAAAAAGCCCTGATGTAAGGGATTAATAATTTTTTAGAGGAGGGAGGCGTGTTAATAAAAATGGAATACTTACGCAGGAGTGTGTGCATGTGTGTGTGTATTTTGTGTGTGTGTGTGTGTGCGCGTCAATGTATTTTTGTGCCTCTCCGTGCATTTAAAAGCATGTTTGTGTCCGTCCGATTTGCGCCATCCAACAATGTTGTTGCTATGGAAAGGGCAATGTCACGCGTGTACACACACACACACACACACACACACACACACACACACACACACACACACACACACACACACACACAGAGCAGTAATGTTACACATGAAGGATGTCAGTAATGGGATTCTGGTCAGGCTGGTGTGACCATGCTGTACTGAGCTAAGGTCATAGATACCAGATCTGGGGGGGGAACGACAACTGGGTGGATAAGAGAGAGGAAAAACAGAGGCTCCGACTGGCAGCAAACAACTTGGAAGGAGGGAATCGGGAGGACAGGGGTGGAGGTAGAGGGGGAAAACAATGGTTCTTAGAACAAGGTGTCATTCAGCTGTTAGTTCGTGTTGGTTTTTCCAGCACAATCTAGTTTTCATACAGCGCTGCAGCCCTGGGGTGTCGTCCATTACCCGCGTTTCTTCTTTTTTTTTATCGTTTGTTGTGTTATTTTTTTTTTTTTGCCCTACACTTTCCCTATCTTTCCCAACTCCTCTCCTCTTTCACTTCTTCTTCTCCTCTCCTCTCCTCTCATCTCCCCTCAGACAGGGTTATTTTCTGCCTGTCAGCCAGTTTGCAGACAAGCACAGTTTTTCTACCCTGGTGAGACTCTTTCCATTGTGCGTGCATGTGTGTGTGTGTATGTGGGCACATATTATACAAGTGGCCATTTAATTCACGTACATGTGTGTCTATGGCTGTGCATGTGTGTGTGTGTGTGTGTGTGTGAGAGAGAGAGAGAGAGAGAAAGAGAGAGAAACAGCATATTTTAAATGTGGTCATTTGCTTCCTGTGCCTGTAAACTACCTGCATATTTGTATGCGTGCGTGCATGCATATGTGTGTGTGTGCGTGCATGCGTGCGTGTGTGTGTTCCCCTGTTGTGACAGTGTTGAAATCCAAGCTGACATCCCCTTCTCCCTGCAACAGCATATGCCCCTCAGCAAGACCACTGGGAGACTACAGAGAGAGAGAGAGAGAGGAAAGGGGGAGGGAGATGGAGAATGAGGAGGAGGAGGGCAAAAATAGAGAGTTGTTGGGAAGAGGGGGGGTAAAACAACGGGTAATGGCAAGTAATGAGGAGGAGAGGGTGGAAAGAGAGATGTGATGGAAGTAAAGAGGAGAGAGAAATCTGCAAAAAAAAAGGAGGGGGGGGGGGGAGCGAGGGACAGGAAGAGAGAGCCGAGAGCCACAGACTGAGACGGAGGCAGAGGGAGAGAGAAAGCCCCCCCGCCGCGTCCCTCTTCAGTCCTGCTAGCGTTGGCATGTGTTAAATGTAAAGAAGCCGGCTGACTCACCATGCTACCAGCTCGTATTCAGCACTCTCCACCGCTCTGGTCTGACAGAGAGAGACGGAGAGAGAGAGGAAGAGGAAGAGGAAGGCCACTAAATCACCCAGAAAAAACCTGCTGCTTCTCCAACACTTTCTAAACCACACAGTCACAGCACAAGCAATTATTTTAAAAAATGGTGTAAAAATAACCATGTTTAACATGTTTAACATCAAATCCTCCTTAAGATGAGTGTTGGGGTCAGGTTAGCAATGTGCTTCTATAACTTCATGGTGCAGACTCCTCTCTCCACCTCACAGCTGCCCCCCTGCAATAACTCCCCATTTATAACAATTCACCACGTTTTCCACGTTGAACCGTGCAGAACTGTTTAAACCGGCGATAGGGCGAGATTCATGAGAAGCGAAATTAACAGCGTGATTTACTTTGGGATGTTTCCCTTTTTGTCTCTGTGGGATTTATTAGATAAAGTATAAACTCCGTTGTGGTCCGTGATGGGCCGCTTGTCAAACGTTGCCACGCACGACGGCGACACACACTCAGAGCAGCATGTCGCATATTATTCATGTTAATACAACCATTCAAATGTATGTTTAAAAGCTGATGCATTTACATGCAATGCAAAAATATATGTATTTACTTTCATAGACGTCTGTTATTAGTGTTGCCTCATCAACAATACAGTAACTTCATATGTTTTTATAAGTTTTAAATTGTTATATTTACATGTTGAACTAAGAAATTATATAAGACAATATAGCATAAGGCCTAACGTACTACAAATTAAAATAATAATTTAACAGAAAGAACAAAAACAAAATGAAAAAGACTAAAAATAATAATAAAAAAAACAGGTAAAAAATATATAAATAATATAAAATCTGTTTCTTTAAATGACTCACGTTGTCTCTGGTGCATGTTTGGAGGATGATAATAAAAGTCTGTCAAAGGAAGAGAATGAAAAGGTAGATGTGTGTGTGTGTGTGTGTGTGTGTGTGTGTGTGTGTGTGTGTGGGGGGGGGTGCGTTGATAGTCACTTTTATAGAAATGTGTTTTATACCTTTGGTTTCAAATCCCATGGGGGGCGTTCACAGGAAAGATGTACAGTATGTCCTGGTGTTTTAACCCATAACAACCCAGACCCATTTATCCTTTAAGGAAAATGATGTGGGTTATACCATAGACCAAGTGAAACACATTTTTTTCAGAATAATAATGTTTATGTCTAAAGATGTGTATTTGACATATATTTAACATTGGGCATTAGTGGTGAACATATTCTATATTAGAATGATAAGTATTTGTCACTTTGGGCCTTAATGGAGGAACCAACGTTCTTGTTACACCGGTGTTACTGTGGGTCCTTATGGGTTGAGGCACTTTGGATGTAAAACATCACGATGTGCATCTGCATGTCAGGAGAAGTTTGTCTTGGAGTACATATCCACTCATTCAGGAGCTTCTTCTTGCTGCTGGTCCCAGACCAGCGGCACTGGAGCAACATGCATTGCTCAGGGACACTCCACCATACTGGGGATTGTCCAAGGTAATTAATTATTTTTGGAAATCCCGCTTCTCTGTTGTCTCCTTACTGCTGCTCTAAGGTTTTTAGTTTGTTTTGGGGAAATAAATGCTGAATAACTTGCAGCGACGGTACAATTCTCATATCAGCATATACACAAATACGCAAGTAGTATTTTTTTTTTTTTTTTTTTTTTAACGGACTATAAAACCATTAATAAAGCAGTTTAGTGCTGCGGTAAAATGTCTTTGGTAGAGGTGAAGAAACGTAGGGTCGAAGGAGAGAGAGAGAGAGACAATGTGAGGGGGTTGGTTTAATGTGTACATAATAATGTAATGTGCATATGTGCATGAAGGTGATCCAGTCATATTCTAATGTGTGCTGTGGCCTTGGACGGGAAACATATAGAATATGAACGCGATTTGGTTTTTAATTTGATTAGAAGCCTCACACACACACACAGAGTTTTATTCTAAAGATAATATCACGTATTACGCCATAATACGCCATCTAAACATCTGTCGATCAGCGCTTCGACTTCTGTTTGCCGCTCCTCCTCCTCCTTCTCCTGCCTCCTTTTAGTTGCTTCAGCACGTCTAAACGCTTTTTCCACGCCAGGACCTGCTGATCAGGATCTTGCAATTTTTTTTTTCCTTTGACAACAGTAAAATGCCATGATGGGAGTATATATATATATATATATATATATATATATATATATATATATATATATATATATATATATATATATATAAATGCTGCGTTCAGGGACTGGTTGCATAGGCACACTCAGAAATTCACTGTAATGTGCATACAGCGTGGAGGTAAATCTGAAAAAATAGTGTTAATGCAGACTTTAACATCCGTAATCTCATGTGGTGATATGATTATGGTAGAGGGTTAATACACAATATCAGCCTCCATCACAATATAATAAGGAATAAATTAAATCCTGCTTCTTAGAATGATGTATGTTTACTACAAATTCACTTTGAGAGAAATGTTCACTGGCAAAAAAATAAAAATAATAATCCAGAGACAATAAAAGTGGTTGAAAGTTAAGAAAAGATTGTGGGTTTGGTTCAATATAATAAAGTAAGCATTCATTTCTTCTGCTTCATGTCTCTGCTGACGTGCGTGGGTTAGAGATAAGACCCAACACTCTCAGTGCCGACACATGACCAAAAAACAGAAAAAAAGGTGCTCTAGTTGCTAAAATTAGATTTTATTGCAAAAGCTGTTGTTGTTGGACTTTTTGTGGATCTTTTGACCTTGCACATACATTTACTATAAATGTGTCCTTGTAAAACAATACATTCTATGCAAATACACAACACACACTGTTGTTTCCATGTGACAGGGTTAATAGATTTGTGGCACTCACAGCTTTTAAATTACATTTAGGAAATTCATGATTGATTGATGTTGCTGTGAACAGTTTTTTCCCGGGGACTTATTCGCTCAGAAGTTTTTTGGCCCAATGCAAAATCTTGTTTGGAGGCCTCCCTGCTTCCAGCTCTCATGAATACACATCAAATCTGCTGCACATTGCATACACATGAATTTTTATATAATGACACCAAATCTTACTTTTCATGCAGAAAAACAACTTAGTTTGATTTAAGGAATGTTTTTACCTGAAATTTTATCATCATTATTCAATGTAATTAATATGGATCAAAGTGAGATAGAACCATTCTACACCTTATAACCACAGGTTAGATCAATGAGTATCTAAGTTATTAGGGAGAACAGTTTACTAATGATCCAACAAATAGCTATAAGAATAGTTATGCATTCAATCAACATTATAAAGTGTTACCAACACATGTAATGTTAATAAACTTTGAATAAACAAGTGATCAGGAAGCCACATCAAATCTGCAGCATATTGCATACACATGAATTTCATACAAAAAGAGACCAAATGCACTTTTCGCTCATAAAAAACAACTTTAACAATTTTAACATCATCATGTAGTTTTAACTGCATGTAGCATGTAGTTAAATGAAATTAACATGTAGTTTTAACTGCAATTTTAATCTCATTTTAATAATCATAATCATTTTTTTAAAGCCTTAATGATCATCATAGGACAGCTACTAGCCAATCTGAATAATGCTGATTATAGGGAGATAGAACTCATTCTACACCTTAAATCATTATCTAAGTTATTAGACAATGCATAGATTCAAGTGAAAAACATCTTTGTAAAAACAGCTCAACCTGGCCTTATAACAATAAAAAAACAAGAGTTTTTTTCTCTTTTTTCTCCCATGCTTCATGCAACATTTAGCAGCACAATTAGCCGTCACAATTAGCGGAGCGTGTGCTCTGTACAGTTCCCGGACACGACGTGTTTCCTCCCCGTCTCACTCAGTTTGACAAAGCTGCTCGTGATCTTCAAACCCCCTTGAACAAAGCTCCGTTCTCAGGAGGCCTGATCCCTCCTAACCCCCTGTCTCTCTCTCTCTCCCTCTTCCACCCTTCAGCTATCCGTCTCCCTTCCTGTCTCTCTCTCTGTCTCTCTGTCTTTCCTTTGCCCTCCCCTCTCTCTTTGTTCCAGGGATCAAACGAGTATCTCACTCGTCCACGCTCTGTCACCTGGGAGAACACACACACACACACACGTTCACACTCATTCTGGCCTCTCCTTTAGTTCATAGCAATGCACAGATTTTTCTTTCCAGGACTTTCCAGTAGTGATGATAAGGGAACGGCCTAACCTTTAAACTCACCTATCGCTGGGTGAAAGAGAGAGAGAGAATAATGTTAGACACGACAAATTAAAACAGGAAAGAGTTCCAGCGAATTGAACAGAAATGGCCGCGATAAAGATCAGAGCCGACTCTGACTGAAAGGGGAAAAAAAAAAAAAAAAAATCAGGCAGCAAAAACCAAGACTGAAAGTTAAAGCCCACGTGGAATTGCCTTAAGATGCAGTTCTTACAAAAAACTTCTGATTGAATTTTTTAAAGGAGAAAAAGAAGAAACCCCCAAACATCTCTCAAAAAAAGTTGATAAATTTATGTCCCGGGGAATTTAGCGTGTGTGTGTGTGTGTGTGTGTGTGTGTGTGTGTGTGTGTGTGTGTGTGTGTGTGTGTGTGTGTGTGTGTGTGTGTGTGTGTGTGTGTGTGTGTGTGTGTGTGTGTGTGTGTGTGTGTGTGTGTGTGTGTGTGTGTGTGTGTGTGTGTGTGTGTGTGTGTGTGTGTGTGTGTACTTCTGAAGACATTCAGACTTTAAAGGCCAGTGACGTGGCGGCCGCCGTAACGCGACATGCTGCGTTTCAGAATAAAACTGAATATGTGCTCTGGGTTTTAATTCAAGTGGGAGTCGAGTGGCTCAGAGAAGAACTGGTCATGGTCCAGCAGGTCTGGAGTCTCCCCCCAGACCCCAGACCTCAGACCCCCCCTCATGTCATGAGGAGCAGGGAGAAGCTGATGAAATGGACAGTCATTTTGCAAAGTGATATAAACACATATGCCCCTTTTTGATATTGCTCTTCTAGTTGCTTATTACACACACACACACACATACACACACACACGTGTTGGCATCATAAATAATTCAAGATATTTTAAGTAATTTGAACACATGGGAAACACTTTATAATAATTCTACATTACAACTAGTTCATTGGTAAATTTTAATTAAGTTAATTAACGAGTTATGACTTAAGTTAGTTAATGAGTTATAGATGACTTGATAAATAACAGGAAACAGAGGGTGTATAACTGTGCCTCAGTTAGCCAATAGATAATTAATAAGATGTTAGTGAATGAGGTTTAAATAACTTGTTAACTGTATGTTAATGATTTATAACTCACCCTATAAATTAGTATTAGATCATGAGAAGTTATTAGTGAATTACTTACTAATGACTTGTTAAGTATTAGTTAATAGTTCTTATAGGTTATTGCAACTTTTGGCTAATGTTAGCATGTTATAATGGGGAATAGTTATTTTGTTATATAGTAGTAAATTATAAATAGTAATATACAGTTAACAACTCATTTATAACTCTAACTCTGAACTAGTTATAATGGATAATCATTATAAAGTGTTTCCCATTTGTTCATTAATAATCTATTAACTAGCTTTAAGGCATTGTTATAAATCCTTAACAGTCTACAAACATTTAACAAGTCATTAAAAAGTTGTTAATTTACCAATGATCTATTAAATAGGTGGTATGGAAAGTTATAAAGTCTTACGGACACATTTATTTATAAACTAAACTAATAAAAGAGTAAATGTATAAATATATGAATAAATATTATATGTATATATGTGTGTATATATGTATATGTGGGTATATGTGTATGTGTGTATATATATATATATGTATGTATGTATATATGTATATATGTATATATGTGTATATATATATGTATGTGTGTGTATATATGTATGTGTATGTATATATATATATATATGTATATATGTATATATGTGTATATATATGTATATATGTGTATATATATATATATATACAGTCGTCCTCAAAATTATTCATACCCTTGCTGATTCTTGTGATTTTTTCATTTAGTGATTAAATAAATGCTTGTTTTCAAATTTGTGTTTTAGCTTCATGTGACCAACAATTGAAAGAATGACAACAATATAAAATAATTTTAAAAAATCATTTCTGGGGTATTTTATTAACGGAGTCCAAAAAAATGCCATGTTCAAAATTATTCATACCCTAGTCCATCGTCTTTATTTAATAGTCAATGGCATAGCCTTTATTCTTTATGACTGCTTCCAGACGATTCTTGTACGTGTCCACAAGCTTCTTGCACGTCTCCTGTGGGATGTTGGCCCACTCTTCCTTGGCCAATGCCTCAAGCTGGGTCAGGTTGGTTGGTTTCCTCGCCATCACTCTGGTCTTCAAGTGATGCCACAGATTCTCAATTGGATTGAGGTCAGGACTTTGACTTGGCCATTCCAGGACACTGATGTCATTGTCCTTGAACCATCTCTTGACTACCTTGGCGGTGTGTTTAGGATCATTGTCTTGCTGGTACATCCAGTTTTGGCCAAGCTTGAGTTTTTCAGCAGATTCCTTGACATTTTCATCAAGTATCCTGATATAATCCTCCTTCTTCATGATACCTTGGACCTTGACGAGATTGCCTGTG
Organism: Eupleurogrammus muticus; assembly: GCA_036785175.1. Classification (NCBI taxonomy): domain Eukaryota; kingdom Metazoa; phylum Chordata; class Actinopteri; order Scombriformes; family Trichiuridae; genus Eupleurogrammus; species Eupleurogrammus muticus. The sequence continues at coordinate 6,154,589 of JAYKQN010000026.1, forward strand.
CCACTGGAAGAGAAACATCCCCACAGCATTATGCTTCCACCACCATACTTGACAGTGGGCACAGTGTTCTTTGGTCTATAGGCTTCTCCTTTCTTCCTCCAGACATACTGGGTATCCATATGGCCAAATAACTCCAGTTTTGTCTCATCAGACCACAGGATTGTTGACCAAAAGCTGGGTTCTTGCTTCAGATGACCTCTACAAAAGGCCAGGCGAGCTACCAGATGTTTTTTCCTGAGCAGCGGCGTCTTCCGAGGTTTACGTCCATGGAGACCTCCTCTGTGCAAAACTCGCTCAATGGTGGACCGTGACACCTTTGTCCCTGTCTGCTCAAGGGTTTGAATTAGGGCCTTGGTTGTGGTCCGTGGGTTGGTGTTGACCTCTCGGCAGATTCTCCTGGCAAGTTTGGGGGACACCTTACACTTTCGGCCACGCCCACTGAGGTTTTTGACAGTGTTGAACCTCTTGTGCTTGTTGATGATGCTCTGGACGGTTGAGACAGGGACACCATACTGCTTGGAAATGGCCTTGTAACCCTTTCCTTCACTGTGGGCCTGCACAAGACGCTGACGCAGGTCCTCACTGAGCTCCTTCTTCTTTACCATGATGACCAGAGATTAACAATGACCTGAACCCTTTCCCACTATTTATACTCTTCTGGAAAGATGCTATTTTTTTAACCTTGTTTAACATTTGGTCAACAAAAAAGGTATTCATTCCGATGAGACATCATGAAATAACTTTGGGACAAAGATGAACACATTTGGGACATTTTTGTTGAGATATTGCCAGGGGTATGAATAATTTTGAACATGGCATTTTTTTGGACTCCGTTAATAAAATACCCCAGAAATGATTTTTTAAAATTATTTTATATTGTTGTCATTCTTTCAATTGTTGGTCACATGAAGCTAAAACACAAATTTGAAAACAAGCATTTATTTAATCACTAAATGAAAAAATCACAAGAATCAGCAAGGGTATGAATAATTTTGAGGACGACTGTATATATATATATATATATATATATATATAAATGTATGTGTATATGTATATGTGTATATATATGTGTGTTTATATGTATATATGTGTGTGTATATATATATATATGTATATATATATGTGTGTATATATATATATGTATTTCACAGCTAAACCACATATTAAAATGTGTTTCTCGAAACATTTAAGTTAAGAGATGGGCAGTAAGATGATTCTGATTATATTTGATCATCACTGCTTGGTTTGATGGTCTGAGCTGAGACAATGAGTGGAAGTACAGAGGAAATAAGCGTCTCTAAGCTCTGAGTTATAGCATCCACCAAGATCCAGCATGTGAGGCATTTAGGGAACACTGGTAAATCGTAGTTTCCACCAATAGTCTAAACTAGCTTGTTATTAAGGCGCCAAACAGGAGCTGCAGAAATGTTTTTTTGACGTTCACAGAGACCAAAAAAAAAGCTTAAAATAAAACTTAAAATTGTCTGTGGATATAAGTGCTTGCTTTGATTGACAGGTGTTCCACTTCAGCTTTATCTGGACTCTGCTCTGTCGCTCAAATTCTTTTTTGGAATTATTTGGTCACGAGTTTAACAACTCGAGCTGGGACCTTCCTGTGTGGAGTTTACATGTTTTTGCAGGTTTTCTGGCTTTACCCCACAGTCCAAAAAGAAAAAAAGTGAGTGAGTGAACAGTGTGTGTGCCCAATCTCACCTGAAATCTGCTGGGGTTGACTCCATCAGACCCCCCATGACCCTGGTGAGGAATAAATGGCTATAGAAGTGGATGGTTTGATCACCATGAATTGAGAATATTTAAATAAAAGCGTAATGCTTATAGGTTTATGCAACTAGTTGAAGGAAGTTTAATGTTGAAGTATATTGGGAATAACCTCGGTCCAGTCCGGTCCCACATACGGGCTAATTGAATCCGGTCCCGTCCGGCTGAGAACTGAACAGGTGGTCTATGACAGCAGGTATGAGCCCACATCAAAGTGTCCGCGGAGAGAGGAAGAGTGAGAGAGTCAGAGAGTGGTGGTGGTGGTGGAGGGGGGGGCAGAAAAAAAGGAATATGGGGGAGAATGAAAAGAAATGAGTTGGAAAATATAGGAGGACACAGAGGTGAATTTACCGCATGAGTGATCGCAGGCAAAAGAATTCGAAAGAGGACACAATTGGAGGAGTGTGTGTGTGTGTGTGTGTGTGTGTGTGTGTGCGCCCCCCCCCCTCCACACCAACAGCTTGTGTGCTCAACTGTTGTGAATACCAATTGTTCTGCAGTGATAAAAGTCCACAGCCAAACTCCCTGAAAAACTAAAAATGTCTCTTTATCTCCCCCCACCTTTGTCTTTCTCTCACTTCCCATATAGTTTTACTTTGGGCCAGTTTACTTTCTGTGTGTGTGTGTGTATGTGTGTGTGTGTGTGTGTGTGTGTGTGTGTGTGTGTGTGTGTGTGCAAACTTTGCCTATGCTTCACTTGAATCTTTGTACTGCACACACTCTTTTATATGCGCTCATAATTTCCTCTCTGAAGCAATGAATGCAAACTTGCAGTCTTTACAATGAGACTGCAACCATACATACTTTCTCTTTCACACACACACACACACACACACACACACACACACACACACACACACACACACACACACACACTGTCACCCCTATAGGCGGCTCTCTGCAGATGATGTCAGGTGAATGTGGACATTGTTTAATGAGCCCTGGGACTGGGAAAGAGAGGAGGAGGGAGGGAAGGGGACAATAGGGGGGAGAACGGGAGGAGGAGGTAGAGGACAACGGGAGGAGGGAGGGAGGAAAAGGTGGGAAAGGAGGAGAAGGAAGAGACAAAAAAAAAGTGGAGGGGGGAGAGTGGAGGACGAGCGGTCATGGAGAGGGGGAGAAAGTCGGGAGGGAAGGAAACCGCGTAGAGGAGAAACAGGAGAAACGTATGTGATGCGTAGCCTTAGGATAAGAGGGAAAAAGGGATGAAAAGAAGAGGGGAAGAGGAGGAGGAAAAGACAAATGGAAACCTTCAACCAAGGTGAGACAGAAACGGGCAGGAGGTGAAGAGGAGAGGATGATCCCTCCTTCCTCTGACCTCTCTCTCTCTCTCTCCTCCTCTTTTCTTCCAGGCAGCCGCTCTTCCTCTTCCTCCTCCTCCTCCTCCTCCTCCTCCTCCTCCTCCTCCTCCTCGCTCACTCGTGTAACGTTAGACTATTGGAAGGGAAAATCTCCAAAGTCAGCTCTTCTCGTGGCTTTTGTTCTCCTCTCTTTTCGCATTATGTCATGTTATTCACGCTCGCAGAATGGAAAACGTTGCAGAGCTTTTTTTTTTTTACGCGTCGTGTAATTAAACACGTTTCTGCCTCAGCAGTCGCCCGTTCTATGCAAACTCTCACTTTAAAAAAAAAACTACAGCCATGATCAAAGTCACTTTTTTTTTTCTTGTTGCACTGTTGATCCACACTTAGCACAGATTTTATAAAACATTTGCATTTTCTTTTTTTCTTTTTTTTTTTTCCTCCTTTTCACATTTTGATCCAGGAAGGGTCTGACATCCAATTGTCTGAGAGAAAAGGAATTTTCTATTACAATAGATCCAATTACGTTCTGTGTTACAGTGTTGCTTTCAAGATGAATCCTCGGCAAAAAGCTGCTGCAGTTTTTCTTTCTATTTCTTTTCCTTTTTTTTTTTTTGCAGGATTTAAATCAAAGAGCTGAGCGGTCGGCCGCTATACCTACGTATCTGTATCCTCCCTTTGTTCGGCTGCTTTGTGCAGCTTCCCTCAGCAGCTCCGTGGCTCGTTGAGTCGGACGTGGACAGACAGAACAGAGGCCGCCGCCGAGCGTCGTCTATACGGGATCTATACGCGCTGGCTCGTTTCCTCCTGCTCGCTCTGCTCTGGTTTTGCCTCGGAGCATCAAGTGTGTCCCCGCGTTCGTCCAAGTCCTGAAAATAAACTGCCACTGTGTGTTTCTGTTGGGGTTTGTGCATTTGTGGCACCGTGCACACTCATGCTTTTATGTATATGAATTATCTATATGTGTGTGTGTGTGTGTGTGTGTGTGTGTGTGTGTGTGTGTGTGTGAGAGAGGAGGAAAGAGAGAGGGAGAGAGAGCTGTCAATTTGTCTTGCCCGGCTCCATCCAAAAAGACAGACAGCTCATCGAGGCGTATGCTGCAGAGAAAAATAACAACTCCAACTGACAAACATACTTTAGTCAGCGCGCAAACACACACAAACACACACACACACACACGGAGCGGAGGGGATGAGGTTTTGCATTTAAATTAAAGTCACTCTTTTATACTTGCTATACTTTTTCTTTGTGTAATCGTCATTCGGCTCTAGCCGTTAATTCCAGGTATCGATTAATACGGGGGGGGGGGTTGGAACCACGGAGACTGAATCCTGACCCGGTTCGTTCTGAGGAGGCGGCGTTTAGCGCCCGTGAATGCTGGCCTTCTGTCTGCTTATCGTGCTGCTGCAAGACGGTCGACCAGGAGGGGAGGGGGCATTTAAGGTCGTGTGAAGCCATGCAGTGTGACAGTGTGTGTGTGTGTGTGTGTGTGTGTGTGTGTGTGTGTGTGTGTGTGTGTGTGTGTGTGTGTGTGTGTGTGGTGCAGCAGCAGAATAAAATCCATAGTTCAACAGGGGTTTGCCTGGGAGCTGCTCAGGCCTAACTGAGACAGACCATTAGGACCAGTTTGCTCTTTCTGTGCAGGCGTTGGACGTTATCGACCAAACTCTGCTGTTGGCCACGTTCATGCAGTTAGTACCTTAATTCAATTAATGAGTATATATATATATATATATATATATATATATATATATATATATATATATATATATATATATATTACTATAGCCCCCTCCCCATGTTATTTTAGGGAAAAAACAACTATAAATACTTAAACCAAATAAAAGCATCGAGACACGTTTACGATGAACCTATGAAGGATTCCTAAGACTCATTCAATAAAAGTGTTTCTCAGATTTGGGCTTAGCAGCTGATTTTACCTCTTAAGAAGCACCCCCCTATTTGCATAAATGGTATGCCCCAATTTGTAAGTTGCATCGTTCCCAAATGTCACATGGTGCTTTAAAGCCCTGGCTATTGGCTATTAGATTTGGACGGTCTCCATTGGGTGTCACTGCTGTCAATCAAACCAAAGTTAGTCAAACTTTCCTAGTTGGTCGTCATTGGCTCGTGCATGGTGTCAATTGATGTGAAACAATTTCAAGACCATAATTGCTGCATTATTTGCACATAGAAACCAATGGCTGAAGCATAGATTTGCTGTAAATGACCAACTGCTGCTCTAATGTACAGCTCAAGGCCCAGTGTGTATTAAAGGTTTAACAAGTGAGTCTGAAAGTGTCCTAATGTACATCGTAACATGAAGCTCAGCTGCACCAGATGTAGGATTTTCCCTTTTTTAGATTTTACGATGGACTTATTGCTAAGGTATATCTATCTAATACCTGTAATTTTTATTGTACACTATTAGATGAGAGAGATGCAACCAGGACTTTACATTTTCTTTTTGTCTGCATTGCTAAATGTTCATTAAATCACAATGAATTTCCTCCATGACATGAGAAGAAAGCGCAGCCCGACAGTGATCGGGGGTTCGCTCTGCGGCAGCGTGGGAAAAACTCAGGAGCGCGCAGGATAGTGCGTGAAGGCAATATCAAAGCACTAATGCATGGATTTTATTATGCATGTGACGCTGCGCTCTGCATAAGTTAATGTTCTCTGAGAAGAATTTAAAGGAACGATCATCCCCTCGATTTCTGTCTGATCGCTATTTACTTCCCTGCTGTCTTTTTTTTTAATTTAACGCAGTATAATTTACTTCTGTCTAACGTTTAACCTGCAGTTTGCACAGATAAAAACAAAAGTGCGTTTAATTATGTCGCAATTTCACATTGTTGTCAGGCTCCGACGGAACCTTTGACCAAATTCATCGAGCTTCCGAAACAACCGGAATGTCACATTCCATGAATATGTAAAGAGGGAAGTAGGTTTCTCTACTTTTTTTTATTTCGTGCACCTGTTGACCTCCGCTGCTCGCACGTCTCCCACCATCTGTCTGCATCCCTGCTCCTCTCTGCTTTGACTTCACTTCCTGGTCTCTTCTCTAACGTCTTTATCCGTGTGTAACCCCCCCTCCTCTCGCTTCCTCTCTCTCTCTCTCCTCCCCTTATTCTGACCACAGCAGCACGGTGGGGGGGGGGAAAGCTGTAAACAATAAATAAATTATGAATCATTTCTATAAGAATCTACACCTGTATTGAGCTCCACTGCAGAGCATGACGAAAAACCAAATCAATAAATCAAATCCACGAGTCTGAGGCAACAGCGCTGCGGAAATATTCCACATATTTCGACTTCGGCACTTGGCTTGCATTTTCCAGCTTTAAAAATGGCTTGTTGAGAGGAAATATGCAGGTTTTTTTAAATTTTAAACATGTGTTTAAGAAGCACATCCAAACTCAAATTGCATTCCGCTCCTCTGTCAGGAAAAGGCCAGGTATGAATATTAAAATCGCTGTTTGTTGATCGTAAACACATCTGTCACCGCTGTTTAATTGGTACGCAGCTCTGCCCGCGCTCTGTTTGCCTGTAAACAACTATGTCCGCGGATGATATGAAAGGTCATTAAAACAAACTGTGCCACTCTGTCTGAACTGTCTGCCCCTCTCCGCCGTGTTTTACATCCGAACCGTCGGTTTGATTTGTCTCGTTACGCGAACTCTCATCGTGAATGATGAATTTCCGTCGCCCTTGTTCGTTTGACCTCAGAAGTGCGAGTGCTGAAAGTCGAGATTAAATGAACCGCTTAACCCCCCACAAGGTCACATATCCGGTCAAAATCTGCACCTAATTGACTGATACGTTTTCAATAGCTAGTCCACCTAGAACATTAAACTAGCTGATAGCATATTCTTATAGGGAGTTAAAATATCTTATTATAATAGTTTGTAGGGTTACGTCACATGACATCTGTGACGAAATTACTCAAATGCTTAAAGTAATACAACCTTTAGAGGCAATCACTGCAATTAAACGCTTTCTGTATTTGTCACTGAGCGTCCTGCAGCTGTCAACAGGTGTTCTGGTCCACTCCTCATGAACAAACTGCTCCAGTTGTCATGTTTCAGCTGCTTCCACAGATGTTCAATGGGATTCAGATCTGGGCTCATGGAAGGCCACTTTAGAACAGTCCAACGCTTTTCTCTCAGCCGTTCCTGGCTGTTTGTGTCTGTGTGTTTTGGATCGTTGTCCTGTTGGAAGACCCATGACCTGCGACTGAGACCAAGCTTTCTGACACTAGGCAGCACATTTCTCTCCAGAATGCCTTGATAGTCTTCAGATTTCATTTTACCTTGCACACATTCATGACACCCTGTGCCAGATGCAGCAAAGAAGCCCCAGAACATGACTGAGCCTCCTCCATGTTTCACCGTAGGGACAGTGTTCTTTTCTTCGTGTGCTTGGTTTTGGAGTCTATGAACATAGAGTTGATGTGCCAGTTTGGTCTCACCTGTCCGAAGGACTTTCTCCCATGAAGTCCACTTTGGCTCAAACAACGACGAATGGTGCGATCTGACACTGACGTACCTTGACCTTTAATTTCTTTGGAGGTTGTCTCCGTCTCTTCAATTTGTCATCAATGTTCCTCTCGCGGCCACGTCCAGGGAGGTTGGCTACTGTCCTGTGGGTCTTGAACTTCGGAATAATATGAACCACTGTTGTCACAGGAACTTCAAGCTGTTTAGAGATGGTCTTATAGCCTTATTATTATTATTATTATTATACTATTATTTTCAATAAATTTGTATTTATTGGTCCTTTTGTAAGTTTCAAGTGATTTCAGTGAGAATTGTGGGTTTTTCCTTCTTTAACTGAGGGGTACCAACAATTTTGTCGACGTGTCTCTGAGGAGAAACTCTGTCTATTTTCAGTGTGATTTGTTCTCTTGGTGTGACTCTAATTCCATCGGTGTTTGCCAACATCTCCCATAATGCCTTTTCAACAGACAGGGAAGCACGAACTGTTTGCATGATTATTTTAAAGCTTAAAACACACACAAACACGAGCATCTAGAAATCTGTGTGTGATTTCAGCAAGACAACAGTGATATGAATCCAGAAGCTAAATCCTAATAATCTGTGTGATAACATGAGTCATAATCAATAGGCAAGTTGGAAGGAGTTTCTTCTTGTAGGATTGTTTTAAAGTGATACGGGTGCAAAAAAAGCATTTTATCATAGCTGCACGTACATCCTATATATAGCTCATGGCTCAATGCCCTTTGTTATTTGGGTTTTTTAAAACCAGCTGTTACTGTACATTTCACCAACAAATGAGAATTACGACCAAAAAGAACAAAAAGCGAAGAAACGTTAGCGCTGATGGGGGGAAAAAAAAACATGTCTGTGACCCGGCTCCATTATAATATAATAGTTATTCTGTCACACAGGACGCCGAACGGAGGGAACGTGGTTTCTTACTCCGGGGCTCAGGCCAATTTAAAACATATTAGTGCTCTCGTCGTGCGGGGACCCGAACTGAGAAACGGCCCGAGACACGGGCGAGATAAAATAACCCGGAACAAACGGGATTAAGGAAGCATCCATCAGGCGCTGGAACGCTGGTAGCCGCCGCTACAGACAATACGCTTTTATACCCTCAGATAACCCCATGTCAGTGGAACTCCTGCTGCTATAATCCAATTGAGAGGCTTCAAAAACACGCTCAAAGTGTGTGTGTGTGTGTGTGTGTGTGTGTGTGTGTGTGTGTGTGTGTGTGTGTGTGTGTGTGTGTGTGAGAATCCTCAGCAAACATGTCAACCCTCATTTGTTGGTGTCTTTACCGTAATACCTGGTTTTGAAAAATCCAAATAACAGGGGAAACAATCTTAAACAGCACTGAACCCATTTAATCCCATTGGTAAAGTTTGGTTGAGGTAAAGTACAGGAAAACAGATGATGATGGTCAATTAAATAAACTATTGTCTGGCCAGAACAGATTTAGATATTTATTAATAATTAACAGTATGTGTCTGAAATAGTTTCAACTCTACAAAATTAACCTACTAACATTAATCTTAAAGGACTTTAAATCTATTTAATAATACATGGGATAATCCAATGTCCAGTGTGTGTGTGTGTGTGTGTGTGTGTGTGTGTGTGTGTGTGTCAATCCTCAGCAAACATGTCAATCCATATTTGTTGATAACATGTCTTTACCGTAATACCTTGTTGTAAAAAAAGCATTGAACCATGAGATTTATGTTTTTTTGCTTTTTGGTCTTTTTTTTTTTTTTGCACGAGTCTGTCGACAGTCGAGTTTTGGTGTTTGTGCACGTGCAAAATTGTTTTTGTTTCACCTGTTCAAGTTGCGCGTGCCCGTGTGTGTGTGTGTGTGTGTGTGTGTGTGTGTGTGTGTGTGTGTGCGTGTGTGTGTGTGCGTGTGTGTGTGTGTGTCAATCCTCAGCAAACATGTCAATCCTCATTTGTTTATAAAATGTCTTTACCGTAATACCTTGTTTTAAAAAAAAAAGCATTGAACCATGAGATTTATGTTTTTTTTGCTGTTTGGTTAAGTCTATCAACAGCAAAACGTGCAAGATTGTTTTCATTTCACCTGTTCAAGTTGTGCGTGCCCGTGTGTGTGTGTGTGTGTGTGTGTGTGTGTGTGTGTGTGTGTCTGTGTGTGTGTGTGTGTGTGTGTGTGTGTCTGTGTGTGTGTGTGTCAATCCTCAGCAAACATGTCAATCCTCATTTGTTTATAAAATGTCTTTACCGTAATACCTTGTTTTAAAAAAAAAAGCATTGAACCATGAGATTTATGTTTTTTTGCTGTTTGGTTAAGTCTATCAACAGCAAAACGTGCAAGATTGTTTTCGTTTCACCTGTTTGAGTTATGCGTGCCTGTGTGTGTGTGTGTGTGTGTGTGTGTCAGGGTGGCAGTGATCCATTGACCTGACAGCTCTTCCTGAGGGAGCACACACACACACACACACACACACACACACACACACACACACACATCCCCGTCATTACGCCGCTGATTGACTCCTTTCAGCGTCGCTCACTCACTCACTCCGTCAGTCGCTCCGTTTATCTCGAGCCGGAGTCGACACGTTGCCACGGCGACGCCGACTGACCATCGACGAGTTAGCATCGCCACTACTGATCACTCAAAAATAGATTAGCATCAATCATTTCACCATCACTCAATGAAAAGTGGCAAATCATCAAGTAAGAAAACTTAAATTCACTGAATAAGATAATTGATATGTGACTTTAAACGTGCGTCAATATAACCTGAATATTTAATAAACCCAAATCGGTTTGGTAAGGAAATCTGATTAATGTGGAAGTGGGAATGAGAAGTATCATGAAGTTAACTCTGTGACACCATCAGTGTTTAGATTGGTTCCCTACGAGCTTTGCAATTTCGTCCGTGTCTCCTGGGGAGAATAAAAGGCTCGGTTTACGCCACCAATTCAGATTATACAGGGACTAAATGAATGAAATGCACTCACACTAAATGAATAGACACCAACACCCGCTGTCGTTTCTTGTTTCCTGTGACGCCATAACCAAACCGTGTTCTTCCTACGCCGGGCGCGTCGTGAAAATGGCTTTTTGCCCGTTCGCCAAATACAAGACGGAATTGTGACAACTTCAATTTGCCTCTTCAGTGAACATGTTTCTTTCTTTTCTCTTATTTCCCGACGATGTGTCGTCCTGATGTTTGTTGCCCCCTCAAATAAATTTCTCGTTCCTGTTTGAAGTGTGATTTCTGTAGAAACCCCCTGTGCAGTTGGCGTTTGGCTGTAGTTTATGGTTAATTAATTATAAATATAATTAAATATAATTAACCCATTAAATCCATTGGTAAAGTGTGGTTAATGTAAAATACCTTAAATTAAAAAAAATGTGTCTGAAATAGTTTCAGCTCTACTAAATTAACCTAATAACTTTATCAATACATAGAATAATGTCAAAAACATCATGTAGTGTAACTTGGTACCTGATAGTTTAATTCTCATAAAAAGGTTAACATTTTTTCCTTATTGTTTTTAAATACACCATTTGTCATTTCATGTCAAAAACATGGTAAAATAAGTATTAAGAAAGTTTTTCCTGACTTTCATTCGTGCAAAACATTTTTATTAAACTTTATTAAAAGTGGTAAAGTTGCTGCAAAGCTCGTATGTTCTCCTCTTGTCTGCGGATTCTCCAGCTTCCTCCAACAGTTCAAAAACATGCTGAGGTTGATTTGAGATTCTAATTTGCTTGGAGGTGATGACCCCCCATGACCCTAGTGAGAAATAAGCAGCTCTGGAAAATGAAATTAGTCTTCAAATGACAATTATATAGTTTGTTGTGGTTATTTCTGCAACAATATCATCCAACAGGATTATAATGATACGCTGTATGCCACATATGTCAAAGTCAAGGCCCGTGAGAGGGTTTTTTCTGGCCCCCAGGATTCTATACATTTATTATTAGAACTGGCCCGCAGGCAACTGCACGCCAGCAGCATCCAGGTACTTTACGCGCACTAACGCACTACATTTCCCACAATTCAACGGTGGCGCTCCGAGCAGGAGGCCACTTCCTTTCATTATTCATCAGCGGGCATTAGCGTCACTTCAAAAGTTTCAGATAGCCTACCCTTAAAAAATGGCAAAACGGAAGGTGGACACTGGAACCGGACTTTTAAAACAGGGTGGGAATCGGAGTACATGTTCACGGAGGTAGCTGGAGAACCTCTGTGACTTTGTGTGGTGATAAAAGAGAATCTGAGACAAGACAGGAGAGATCGCTGAATTAGCCAAAAGAAGAGACACCACCAAGTATCAGCCACAGCTTAAAAAAACATTACTGTGCAACGTATTCAGAGTTTTTACTCAGTTAAAGTTTAGAAGTGAACTACTTGTTTTCACACCACATGTGACTTTTCCTTTTCCTCATGTTTATAGCTTTTTGCACTTTATTATTGTATTTCAATCCAATTTGTTTTGAAAATATTTCAATCGAGTGAATTATAGAAAATTGCTGGTATTCTGTATTTATTTGAAGTAAATTTAGGCCATTTTTGCTATTTCCCTGAGAAGTAATACTGATGCTGCCTTGAATAATACCGCTTCATTCATTTAATGTTCATGTTTTGGGGATTTTTACACAAAGATTTTGTCTCTGTTGAAAATTAAAATTTACTAACAGAGCCATAAGAAATTATTTATTTGTTCATATAGTAATTATTAATATGTTATAGGTATTATTTTTAGGGTTTCAGTCTGTTTAATGGGGATCACTAGACTATATGCGTCATTTTATTTTTTTTTTTTCAATGAACGTAAATTTTTCATTTGGCCCCCATGTCCATTCCACTTTGACACCCCTGCTGTATGCTAACTGCTAAGAGGCTATAGAGAGGAACTTTTGTCGGCCCCTTCTAGTAATACAAGTTGTCAGGTATAAGCCAGCTCAGCATTCATACAAACAGGGAAGAAAGACAAAGAGACGCATCTTATCTTATCTCGGGGGTGCAGTATCTCATCACCTGTTCCTGTGAAGTTGGTAACTACATTCCAAACACACTAAATCAGTGCTTAACAATGCTCCTATTTAAAGAAGGCTGTATGAGTCACGAGTGAATGTTTACTTTGTGATCCAATGCTATAGGAAAAGCACACTTTTATTACTACCATTACATGTTTATAGGATAGATGCACGTGAAGACTGTATGTGTATAAGAGTAAATGTGTGATAATACATACACAGAAGAGTAATTACACAAAAGCTGTTGAGCTGTTTGTGGAAGTCTCTGTGTTTATGTGGTCAGAATGGGAATAGTTCTGCATTCTAATTTATATTAATTTACAAATCCTACACTATACCTTTAACAAAAAAAAATAATACATGGTGAGAAAAAGATGATATAGAGATTTGTATACACTAAAGTAAATCAGACAGTTCATACTCATCACATGAGAAATCTCTAGACAAATAAGAACATCATGCGTTCTTATAACTAGATTAAATTTCTTTAAATCTGTACATGATAGAAATCTTTTGATTAACTTTCTCCTCTTCATGAGCAAAGTTTAAAGGAATCCTTTATTCTGGTTTCTACTTTATATTCTGACAGACAGACAGACTGGCAGGTTGCTGCTTATTGTTGGATGATCCGCTCTCACAGCTGTTTTCACTTATTATGACTGATTAGATGTTTTTTTTAGGCCTATGCATGTTCAGGCTGTGCTGCATCGGCATCTGCCTCACACTTTTCTTGCACCTGTTAGGGCGTTTTTTTTATTTTTTTTATTTAGTGTGCACGTGTTTAATCAATATTTTTAATTACAGCCCTACAGCATCAAATGAGCACATGTAGGAACACAAACTGGGACCAAAATAGACAGAAACACAGAGTCAAAAATAGCGAAGCTCCCATTCAACACAATAACAACGATGCAGTGTTCTTTTTTTGTTTTAAACAAAATACGTCTTTTAAAATGATCAGATTAACAGCTAATGACACGCTGATAGTGAGCACAGGAGTTTCCAGTGTCTTATCAGACACGCGCACGTGCACACGTGCACACACACAGTGTTTAGAACTGCGGCCTTGTAAAGGATTGTTCTGCTCAGCACCTTCACATCTGATTAATTGACTTGTCAGCACAGTATTTTTATCCTGATCCCCTGTGTACGTACGAGTGTGTGAGAGAAACTGTAAGCGTATATACGTGTGTTTGTGTGCGTGCACGTGCGTGCAGGTAGGTGTGTGTGTGTGTGTGTGTGTGTGTGTGTGTGTGTGTGTGTGTGTGTGTGTGAGACTGCAGTCCTTTCCAGTGTCCTCTCTATACTGGTGCTCCTCCCCAGGCACAATGGCAACCCAACCTATAGTCGTGTGTGTGTGTGTGTGTGTGTGTGTGTGTGTGTGTGTGTGTGTGTGTGTGTGTGTGTGTGTGTGTGTGTGTGTGTGTGTGTGTGTGTGTGTGTGTGTGTGTGTGTGTGTGTGTGTGTGTGTGTGTGTGTGTGTGTGTGTGTGTGTGTGTGTGTGTGTGTGTGTGTGTGTGTGCCCACCACACATGTGTGGTGGGCAGGCCTGGGGGGATTTTCCTGCTGTGTGCTGGACTCTGATTGGCCGACGCCTGTGGGCACTTCCTGGTCTCTTCCTGTCCTAAAGGTGTGTGTGTCTTTGTGTGTGTGTTTGTGTGTGTGTGTGTGTACGAGGCAGACAGAGAAACAAAAGCAGGCAGTAAAACAATCAACTTGGTCTTGTTGAATATAAATGTTGAGCTTTGGTTAAATTGGTGAATGGTAATTTCTCTGCACCAATCAGAGTGGAGCGCTCGTTAAGTGGGAACATCTGGAGAAGCCGTCTATCCCCGAGATGAGGAGAGACCGGGGATAAAAATGCACATTTCACCGGTATCACCTTGACAAAAGCTCCTCTCAAACATGCATTTGCTTCATGTTAATCTGATGCCACATGTTGACCTCATGTCTGCGTAAGAACTTAGCGAGTCAGACTTAGCAACGTTTCCGTTGCTAAAACTTCCAACATGGCGTCATGCCATCGGATTAACGTTGAAAACCACACAGCAGCACAAGGAATACAAATATCAGTTTAAGAAATCAGGAGACATTGTGAAAGGCACGATGTTAAGTTGTTGAAGGGGAATTCTCCTCAGATCTGTCCTATTGTTTCCAAACAGGGAAACAATGGGGCGAAAAAAAAAGCTCTTGTGCAGCCCCAGTAACAACCTGACCAACCAGTTATTTTGTATTTGTACATTTTGTGGTATTTATCCATACTTTCTCCGTCTACGTAAATCTTGCGGGAAAAAAAATTGCTTCTTTGATTGGCTCGCAGTGTCGTTTGCAACTTCCAACCAATCGGGTGGGGGCCTGCAGTTTGGACACGCCCACTCAAAGCGAGCAAGTAGATGGAAAACACGGCATCAATACTCAGTATAACATATAAAAATGGACACAGACACAGGCCTTTCTGTTCCAACAATCCATGGACATGTTGGAATAAATCATTTGTCAGTCAGTCATATACACTACATTTCTTGTGACAGTGACATTGGTAGAGACAGAAATAAATAAATAAATAAGTCTACATTCTTTATCATAATGACACAGCCCAGAGACTGACAACCCATTGCATGAGTACTTTTACACTTTACAGTGAAAGTAAGTGCATTTTTTACTTCCTCCCCCCCTGCATATAATATTTAGGGTTAAGATCTCCTAACACAGGCAGTGGAGTCGGATCTCTAATAATTTTAAATGGTCACACTGATGCAAAATTCAACTTATACAACATGAACTTGTTTTCCAGTTTCCACAATAATGAAACACCTAAAAGGA
>JAYKQN010000026.1:6175000-6185000 GCA_036785175.1 Eupleurogrammus muticus
GACCCTCATCTGGTAGGATTCTAGCTAGATATTTCAGAACAGAAATAGACTGATGATCAAGACAAGACAAATGATCAAGATCCTCCACATACACCACAATTCATTATGCTTCTGTTATTCCATTTGATGTCATATTCAACTTTTCCTGTTCTAAATAGATTGTCTCATCTGTACACATCATCTATTGCACTCCTCCCAAGGCTTCCTCCATTTTTTCCCCTCCGTTTATTTTTTTTTTTTTAAAGGAGTTTTACCTTGTACAAACTGTACAGCCCGTTGGGGCAAATCTGTAATTTGTGATTCTGGGTTGTACAAATAAAAAACTGAATTGAATTAAACGTAAATGTTCAGTGTCAGGAACAAAAAACATGTGCAATGTCACTTCAGGTTTTTTTTTTTTTTGTGCAGCACAAATGCAAAAAGTGTCATAATTTGTCAAGAGGCACCTGGTTAAAACATATAATCAAACATACGTGTGATTACACTTCGATGAACAAGCGTGCATCGTTTAACCAGATTTAGATTGTGTTTGTTAAATGTGGTCGGCCACTGAAACAGCTGAATGACGGATGTGAAGCGTATTCGAAGGCATTTGAGCTCATTTTGCAGAGTTTTACACAGTTCCGCTCGCTACTGTACGTCGGATTTCCGGCCTATTTATAATGGATACGCGCTGTTGCGTTGCGTTGGTGCATCAGGAATCCAGGCCAGTTGTCATGGGGACCAGTCAGACGGTGACACCACAACAGTCGATTTGTGCTGAATGTTTCTGGCGAGGAAAAGTAGCGCTGATCCTTTGTGTCTTCTCCCTCTTCCTCCTCCTTTGTCCCCCCCCCCTCCTGCAAATCTATATGCAATCGTCCCGCTGCAGCAGTCTAATTTAAATGTGGAACAAATGTTGTGACAGACTAAAGCTGGATAGAAGTCCTTATCCGCCGAGTGAGAACTGAATTATCCTGCCTGAGTGAGCTGCTGACACACTCACATCCAGAGGAAGACGGACGCAGAGAGGGAGAGAGCAGACGTCCCATCTGAATTAAAACAACCTCTGCGTCTGCCCGACGGCCGCCCTGGACGCCGGCGATTCCTTCATTCCTCCACGGAGGGACGTTCACGCGTATTCCTTAACGTGAACTGAGTGTCTGTTACACCTGTGGAAGCAAAGATGAAGGATATTCAGGTTTCACATCCGTAAAACATGCAAAACTCGTCAGAGACAGACAGAAATCACACCTTCTTAAAGCTGCATATGTCTTGTTTTTCCTTATTTAAATAATAAATGCACAGGTACAGTACAAATGAGTGTGTTCACTGTGTTTTTGGGTTGTGTTCTTTCAATAATTTTTATTTTGAGGGATGTTTTGTGGGATCATATAAAAGGTTGTGAAGATTTTTATTGATTTGGCTTTTGTATTTACACCCACTCGTGCAGCGTGAAGTTAGTGCACATTTATTAGGATATTTACAGGAAGAATTGTCTAAATGCACTGTTATATAACACACAAATAACCACACACACATTTGTCATAAAGAGGAAAAACATTCTTTAAAAAATATTAGTATTTCTATAATCTATCATAAGAATGGGTGGTGTTATCCATCAGATTTAATGAATCTTGGGTTAACTTCTTCACTGATGAGATTTCAAAAATAGGATTTTCTGATTTTCCTAATCCCTAAGGGGATGTTTTGAGGGATCATAGAAAGGGTTGTGAAGATTTTTTTGACTCGCGTAATTACGCCCACCGCTGCAGCATGAGGTTGACGCACATTTAACAGGATCTTTACAAGTAGAAATGTCCGAATCGAGCAGCGGGGGGTCAGGGCAATAAGAGCGTTTGACCCCACAACCTCTTAGTGCAACAGTGACCCTCTCACATCCTGCATGAATCCACGTTTTTTTAAAACTCCAGATTCCCTTTTAAAAATGCAGGTTTTCCATGAAAAAACAGAAGTTGCATTGCTAGAAATAACCCAGAGGTTATTTTCTCTGGAACATTTCATTGAAGGCTGGATTCATGAATTATGGGAATGTGGCAATAAAACGTTAAGATCATTTCAACACGAACACATTCTGATCATAAACTGATTGTATTTATATAACAAAGACAGCACCTGAGGAAAAATAAAAGGCGTCCTCTTGTAGTTTTTGCTTTGCAAACTGTTCTGTTGACCAGGATGATTCAGTTTACTGCACTAAAGGGACGGTGAGAGTAGTCAGGTGCAGGAATTAATTTGAGTTTACAACTTTTGTGAGCGTCTTCCACTGCTTTAATAGTGCTGATGGAACCCGGCGTTATGAAAAAGGTTGGAAAAGCTAATTGTTCCACTGCAGACGAAGCCGTTGATGGCTGCTGCACGCCAGAGTTTTTATTTTGGGTCATTCAGACCGGATGATCCAGATTGCTGCTGTTACAATAACAACACATCAATGTTTAATAGTCTGCAATGCAGAGATAACGCGTCTGATAGTCGCACTGAAACCCACGTGTGTGTGTGTGTGTGTGTGTGTGTGTGTGTGTGTGTGTGTGTGTGTGTGTGTGTGTGTGTGTGTGTGTGTGTGTGTGTGTGTGTGTGTGTGTGTGTGTGTGTGTGTGTGTGTGTGTGTGTGTGTTTTGCATGTCAGAGCAAACAAATAGAAACGGAAAGTAAAGACGGGGAAATGAGAGGGAAGCTATCGGTGATATATCCATGACCCCGCTTCCGTTTCGCGTTTTTTGACTTTTCCACAGAGTCGGCTGTTGTGGTCACGTCCAGGAAACTCATTTATTCATTTATTCTGCCGACAGGGACAATGATAATAAGACGGTGATAATAGTGCTGCCCAGTCCTCAAAAAAAAAAAAAAGCAGACCACAGACACGACGTTAAACATTCAGCGGCTATTGGCAAACTGCTTTGTGTGTGTGTGTGTGTGTGTTTAAATAAATCAATTAGATGGAATAAAAGACGTTTTCCAAGGCTATGGGCCCGTTTTCTGGTTCAGAGCTGCTGGTGCTGTTAAGCTCATTTGGACGTGAAAACCAAACAAGGACGTTATATTCCCATGAATTCAGACTTCAAAAACAGGAAGTGGTGATAATCACTGATGTTCTCAGCATGTATGGAGTCACAGTGAATATTACCAATACTGCAGTACTGTGGATACTGCAGAACAGAAGATGCACTATTATACAGTATGTTGACAAAAGTATTCACTCACCTGCCTTCACTCGTATATAAATTTAAAGGATATTGTATTATTTGGATGGGTGTGTAAATACCTTTTCCAAAATATATCATCTGATTTAGTTGGGAGTGAATTAGATGCGAGTTAGTCCAAATATAGCATCATTAAAAACAACAAAAATAACTTTTGAATATGATTTTTCCAGATTTTCATAAATTGTTTTACTGATTTCTTACCTCTTTGTTTATTGCATCAGTCCTTGGCCCCTTTTTAGCTGGAAAATACACAAACTGAACATCAATCAATCACAGAACCCACTGGACTGCTTTCACCACTGATGTTGTCTTTTTGGTATTATTTTTATTATTATTTTATTCATAATTAACATTCTCCTATACAACAGGAAAACTTTTAAATGTTTAAAAATCATTGGAAATTATAAATGATATTATATTAGGTTTTCTGTTTAACAGATTATTAAAAGTTATTGTTAAAAGTGTGTGTGTGTGTGTGTTTCTGTATGTAAGTGTGTGTATGTGTTTGCATGTCCCTGTGTGCATGTCCCTGTGTGCATGTGTGTGTGTGTGTGTGTGTGTGTGTGTCTGTATGTAAGTGTGGGTGTGTGTGTGTGTCTGTATGTAAGTGTGTTTGTTTGTGTGCGTGTGTGTGTGCATGCATGTGTGTAAGTGTGCGTGTGTGTGTGTGTGCTTTTCTGTCTGTAAGTGTGTGTGTGTGTGTGTTTGCATGTGTGTGCGTGTGTGTGTGTATGTCTGTGTGTGTGTGTGTGTGTGTGTGTGTGTGTGTGTGTGTGTGTGTGTGTCTCAGATGAAAGTACAGTATGTTGCCTTGAGAGTTTGTGTTTGTAAAATTATTCCAAACTCTGTGGTTGAATTTGTTACTGTGCAGTTCCCAGTTTGTATGCCCTAAGGCACACACACACACACACACACACACACACACACACACACACACACACACACACACACACACAGACGACTGTTGCTTTATGCCGTGTTAGTCTCCCTGGGGCAATCACAGGGCAGTCTGACACACACACACACACACACACACGCACACACACACACACCATCCACCTGTATTCCCTGTCTGAGTCTTTGAACTTCTGGCTGCAGACTGACAGGCAGGATCATGTGATCTGTCTTCATCCCACAGATCTCCAGGATCTTAATGGCACATTTATGCAAAACAACAAGATTCTTTGGCAAACTGAATTGACCCAAATTGGTTTAGCTTGGAGGAGTAAAAAGAGATAAGCTTATTACATTCAATTTGAGTCATTTGGCATTGATGTGGACTAGATTTCAAGGGAAAAGCGTAAAGCAGCCTACTTCCTGAATTTTCTCTTCTCCCATGTCGGGTTTTTTAAAGCTGAGTTCGGGACGCTGCTTCTGCTGTTTAGAATGAACTCACACTTCAGTCACACTGCGTCGACTCCTGCTTTCCTTCCTTTCTGTTCTGATCTCTCCAAGGCCTTTATATCTCTGTCATCTGGCCAGTCAATTCATTTTCTTTTTGTTGTTGTTGTATCTTCTGCTGCTTGTGTGTGTGTGTGTGTGTGTGTGTGTGTGTGTGTGTGTGTGTGTGACCATGACTAACAGGTCACTGCTGTTCACCACTGCAGCCAACCCCTTTAGGTCCTCGTCTCTGCTGCTTGTTTAGCGACCTTGACGGCCTTTCTCTGTCCCTCTGAGTCGCACTGTTCCCCCTCTCTCTCTCTCTCTCTCTCTCTCTCTCTCTCTCTCTCTCTCTCTCTCTCTCTCTCTCTCTCTCCTTCCCTCCATCTTTCCCTCTCGCCTCTTTAATGCTTTTCCCCCTCCTTTTTCGTCTGATCTCCTCTCCAGTCCGTCGTCGTGGTCTTTCCTCCCTGCTCCGTGCTTGGCGACCTTGACGGCCTTTTTCCATCCCTCTGGGTCAAATCATCCCTTCTCGCTCTCTTTGTCTTTTTCTTTGTCCCTTTTCTTTTCTTTCTTCATCGCTCTACACTTCACGTGTTGTGTTGCTACAAAGGGGCGATGCACATTCAATACCGTGAGCGTCACACTATGTTGCTCCGTTTTCCCCGTCCTTTATTTAAAATGTGAACTTCCCGCATACATTCGTGCAAGTTCGAGGCTGAATCTGATCTGAAATACGACTTGAAAGCAGCATTTTTTCACCTCAACTTTTGGAACTTCACCGACATCACGGCCATTCACACACATCAGAAAGTCACGTTGGGCGTATTTCTCAGCCGTCTCCTGATGCTGAAGGACATGAGGTAAATTCAGCCACGCATTTTTAATAGTATGGTGTTTTGTGAAATCCATACTCTGACCTTTTATATCAAGCCCCGTGCCTGGGGGAGTTTTCTTCTGGGGAAAAAGAAAAATCAACAATAGCAAGAAAAGGAGATGATCCATTTAATGATAATGTACAGGGCACGGATAAATCTAGCTGACTGCAAACACCTTCCAGAAGCTTCATGCCGTCAATAGACTGTCAGTGATTTATCACATTGTGATTTGAAGTTTTTTTTTTTTCGTGTTAATACACTTTCTGAGGCCACGGCTGCTTCTCTTTCACCTGGTCGTACCGACGCGTTTCCTCCTGTGTCTTCTGGTCGAGTTTGTGAGTTTTGTGCTGGTTTGTCTCTCTCCTCCACCACGTCCTCTCCACCCTCCCCGGCCTCTCTTCTCCTCTCTCTCTGCCTCCTTTCTTCCCGCTCCTCACCCGCTCTTCCTCTGCCTCTCCACTCCTCTTTCTCTCGCTCATCTCCTAATCCCTCCTCTCCACCCTAATTTAAACTCTTTGAAGCCTTCAATAAGGCTCCATAATAAGCTTCTCCCTCTCCAGGCAAGGCGAGGGAGCAGCCTCCCAGTTGCATTCTGCCGCTGTGTGAGTGCTGCTGTGTTTGTGTGTGTGTGTGTGTGTGCTCGTTTTCGTGTGTGTGTGTGTGTGTGTGTGTGTTCTCTATTAGCATCTCTGCTTGCGAGCTTTCACGCCCGTGTTTGTGCATGTAGCGTCTTCAAGAAGCGTCGACTAGTTACACCAAACGGCATCGCGTAATTAAATAACTAAATAAATGCAATTGTAATCCGCTGTATCTGCTGAGGAAAAATATTTAATTAAATTACAGTTACTAGTCAAAATGCTGATGATTACAAATGCGTTACATCTGATTTTTTTTTGTTATAAAGCTTACTAGTAAAAATATTCATTCTTTTGCTTTGTATCTGTGTCATAAATACACTGGAACAAATGTGTGCAGCACCATAATGTCTGACAAGGAGAAGTTTACTATCCAGTTTAAACATTTTAAATAATTAAAAATGAATTTTGATTGATTAAACATTAATTAAAGACGTAGCATTACTTAACAGCGTAACTAGTAAACTCTTAAAGTAACAGTACTTGTACTGTGTGTGTGTGTGTGTGTGTGTGTGTGCCTGCAGAAAGCCGTGAGGGGAACAGAGGAGTGCATTGGGGGAACACATCAGAATCTGACTCCGCTGCAGATTAAGCTGTATAAGTAGGTTACTGATGCAAACCGCTCTGCAACAGTTTGACTTACATCTCACTCATTTGAAGTGAATTGAAATTAAACTGAATTAGAGGGAGAAAAAAAAAGAAAAAACTGGCATTCATAAGTCTAAATGTCGTCAACGGGACAGAAAGATCTACTGATGCCAAAATGGGTAAAACATCTTCGAGCAATCAACGCATTCATCGTCAGATTGGCCCAGTTAGAATCACAGCGAGGAAAAGATTAGCCGTTCATCGTTAGTTACCATGGCGATGTGAGGAGTGAACCACCGGGGTTGAACTTCGAGGTACCCTGCTAAACCCAAATCCTGCTTCGTACGGGATCCTGTGTCAGGACGCAACCATCAGAGCTCAGCTGCTTCTGCTCAAACACTGACAGAGTTGATTTAATACATAAAAACTGTCGTATGATAATCGATAAGGTCAAACAGCAACTTATAGTTGCATTGAGTTGTACACTAAGTGTGTCCTTTGAGGTTAACAGTACCAAGTTTGGGTAGAAGTTCAACACAAAAAAACTTGATGATCAGTGATTCTTCTGATTCGATATAAACCAACATTTTTGGGGGAAAATGATGCATCACTTCTTGTTGTGGCACTTTAGGAGTATTTAGTGTCACTGTTTCATTTTGGGTGTCGGCGGTGGGAATTTATCTGATTATCTTTGCACCCCGTAGTTCTCTTTGAGCTGTAATAGATTAGAGACACACACACGCATGCACACACACACATGCATGCACACACATGCATATATACAAACAGGCATCACACTCTCTGCTCTGTCCACACACACACAAACAAGGAAACACACAGTGTGCACAAATGCACACGCTGCCCACCGGCTTACTGTGTGTGCACACACACACACACACACACACACACACACACACATGCACACACGCCCTGCTCCATGGGTTTATCTTCATGATGATAGTAATCAGTATGAAGCCCACTGGCTACAGCAGCAGACTGCTTGGTAGTCATTACCGTTAGCTTAACTGTTTACACCCGTTAATCAAATTAGCAAGTCACACACACACACACATCTGCACACACACACACAAATTTGCACAGACAAACACTCGGTTGCGCACACACTGGCACGCAGGAGACTCACACACACAGGCGAAGTAAACATGGAGAAGGGCTCTGAGTCCCATCTGAGATTAATTATCTGTGTCCTAAAGCGGAGACGCAGGCAGAGACGGAGAGGTGGGGAGAGGAAGACGGATCTCCTCACTTCTGCAGGTAGAGATACATAAATGAGATAAATACAGCGGGATGACGAGGAAGAGGGAAACGGGACCGGGCAAAGCCACGCAGGCTGGAAGGAGAAATCCGCGCCGCACACGCCTCCTTAAAAACTGCACCTCTGAGTTTTTTTTTTTCCTTAAGTATCCAAACAAATAACAAACAGTGACAACCAGAGCCTGGAGGCTAAAAGAGAGATTCTAGCTTCTGGTTGTGTCTGCATGTGTTGTCTCGAGGCCAACCTCGAGGTAATGGTGAAGGGAAATGTGGTTCCTGGTAAGCGTGGGGCGCGGCAGCTGCGATACATCAGTATAACGTAGCTGGTACCATCAGGTGTGAGGCAAGGGCACCATGGGGGGGGCACAAACGTGGGGTTTTCTCAGGAGTGCTTTCTGGAGGGGACATCAATGACAATGTGACAACAACATCCCCCAAAAACAACCCACAGAGGTGAATTCCCACTCAGCTGAGGGCTGGCAGGTCTTACAGATTTTATGTACATCACATTATCTGCTGTAACGGTCGTCATAGCTTCTAATTGTCTGCTGTGCCGTGGTTTAAAATACATAGACATGAATCGGGTTCAGGCCGCCACTGAACATATTTACCTTTTTTACAGAGCGGCTGACGCAGTGTTTGCTTGTTTACTCTCCAACAACAGCGTCTGTGACTTTGTGTTTCGGGTTTAAAAGTCACCAGACTGTGTACAGGTCTCACACAAAAACGAATGATTTCAAAAGTGGAGCCAGCTTCTGTTAAATTTTTTCAATTATATCGTTTTAGAGTTGGAGAGAAAGGCAAGTGGACTTCTTAGTTTGTTGAAGGTGTTTCACCTTCCATCCAAATTGGGAAGTGGTCATGTGAATTTGATTTCCAGACGACCCGATGACCAAGAACCTTCACGGACAACTAACATAATTTATTTAGACTCATGCAGATCCCATAGAAAGTGAGTATTTACTATTAAGAAGTAGATAGATTGGATGTATGACATTTTTGCATGTCTCACACACACTGCTCTGTTAACCACAATATTTGCAGTACATAGTGAATTTTATCTTCTTACGAAGATAAAATAATTAGTCTTAGTCTTTGGCAGAAGTTTAATGGTTATGAAAATAGTGGAATGTTATGATCAGCAAAAGTATAGCAATATTATATATAAGGGTACTTTTCTGTAAAATGTGTTTAGTGGCACAGAAGCAAAGTAATGCTTCAGCAAGGATTTAAACATGTGTCTGCTGCTTATGAGGGAAGCACACTACCCCCTACACCACCACAGCACAGCTACAGGACTTCATGTTTAATAACAATAATATAACAATGATGCTTTGACTTTCAACCTGGAACAATGTCACTAAAAAGGACACAAATATCCATCCAAAAAGTTTCACAAAAAAGGAAACCCCCCATCATGCCATGTGCAAACTATATCAGAAAGTTCCTGGGCATCTCATCCCAAACCAGCGACACAACTCCCACCAGACTCGGGCTACATTTTTAATATCTTTTAGCCTTTTCACAGTGCGTGGTGGAGTCCTTAACACTAAACAAGTGGAAGTGATGAGCGCTGTGACGTGAATTTGGCCAGCTGGGCTTGGTCAAACAATATATCTCCTCCCTGGAGGCAAAAAGTCGTATATTCCAGCTCTAAAGTCTTATTTTTAAGGCTGCCCGGGATTCAGCTCCGCGGCGGCCTATTTTTTTTCAAGGTAAAATGTGGTTTGTCTCATAAAAACCCGTCAACGCTTGAGTGTCAAAGTGTATAATTGGATCTTTCCTCAAGGTCCGTTTAGTAGCTGCTCCGGAGCTTCCCTTCATATCATAACTTTTAAACTCAACTTTTAATTCAACATTTGAATGAAAAGCCCTTAAATGTCCCATATGATAGAATAGTAGATTTGTAAGTTTATTAATAAAATGCCTATGTGTTGTAGCAATATTGTTAAAACCACTAATAAATCATGTTAGGGATATTACAAGTCCATATAAGTGTATAATATTAGACTTCATAGGAGGACTGTCAACTTTCTGTATT
>JAYKQN010000026.1:6195000-6215000 GCA_036785175.1 Eupleurogrammus muticus
TATTATTCTGGTTAAATAGATCCTCACATCACCACTACAGCAAATCAACAGGCCTGAACCAAACTCCAGCAACAAGAGTCCCAGTCAACAGTGTGTGCCTGCACGTGTGTGTGTGTGTGTGTGTGGGTGGGTGCATGCACTTCCATGCATGTTGTACATGTGTCCATGCATGTGCACGTGTGTGTGCGTGCATGCATTAGTGTGCAAGTGGTTTATTAAACATTCACCGGCTCACTCAGCTGCTGCTGCTGCTGCTGCTGTTAGGCTCCCAATCTGGGTCAAGTCTCCCTCCTCTCCTCCCTGAGCTACCTCTGTGTCTCCATCCTCTCCTCCTCCTCCTCCTCCTCCTCCTCCTCCTACTCCTCTTCCTACTTTCTCTCTCTTACTCTCTCTCTTGCCCACTCACTTTCTGTCTCTCTATATCTGCTGAACTCCCAAAGTGCTCTCTCTTTCTCTCTCTTGCTTTTTCTCTAAGTCTCATTTCCTTTCCTCCCTCTTTTCTCCTCCCTCCTCTTCTCTTTTTTTTCTCTTGCCCCCCATCCCTCTCTCTTTTTCTCTCTCTCTCTCTCTGAGGGAGTATTTGCTTAGCTACAGAGCTCAGAGGTGGGCCCATACTCTCATCCAGCGTCCAAGTCAAATAAAGATGCCTATAAATTTTTGAGAGACACAATGAATAATTTCTGTTTATTTTCTGTGTGTGTGTGTGTGTGTGTGTGTGCATGCGTGCATGCGTGCGGATGTGTGTGTGCATAACGCTGTGACCTTCAAACAGCACCTACTAATTGCCAGCGTGTCTCTCCACTAACGGGGCGCCGTGTTAGTTCAGGTAGAGCTCGCTCGGCATCAGCTGCTTTATTCACGCCTCGTCCGTCAGCTGCTGCTTCCAGCTGACGAGCGGCGTCCAATCACGTTCATGCAGGTGTGCGTGGCGTGGCGACACTGATAGGGACGTGATTGGTTCTCGGGTCTATGGGATGGTTCACCAGTTTAAACCTTTAGTTGAACCAGCTGCTAACCAGTGTTGACCAAGTTAGCTGGAAATTTTAGTAAATTTTTCTGATTACTGCATAACTCAGTGTAAAAGTAATGCTTTCCTAATTCCTAATTTTTTGCATTTAACATGTATAAATTGACAAGTTTTATAAGACTTTTTTTCCCAATTTTTATTGAAATTTAAGCAGTTTCAGTCCAATGAATCTAACTGTATGGAATTCATTAGACCCTTATACACTATAAGATAAGATAAGGTAAGATAGGACTTTATTGATCCCACAACGGGGAAATTTGCTCGTTACTGCAGCTAAGCACAGGTGTAAAAGAGTAAAAAGCTATAAAAAATGCACAATACTATACACTATAAACAAAATTCATTGAATTATATTTGAACTATATTTCCAAAAGTCCATCCAAATCCATCCATTCAGTCCACAAAGATCCATGAATGGATGACAGGTCTTGAATTTAACTGACGTCCCGTTCTAATCTATGATTCAGGTGACACTAAAGTCTAAGTAGAGTCAAAGTAGATGAGTGAATACTTTTAGGAATATAATATAATACTAATATAAACACTGCCTCGTGTTTCAAACTGTGCCTTAAAACAAGCAGTTGCAACTTATGTGAAATTGTGACGTCACAACTGTACAGTCACTGCTCTCAAATCAGCTAATCAGAGGAGAGACTCAGAGAGGAGGTGTAAAACTTTATTGAGATGATCTGTCAGTAGACATAGTATAAACACTGCCTCGTGTTTTAAACCGTGCCTCAAAACAAGCAGTCGCAACTTATGTGAAATTGTGAGGTCACAACTGTACAGTCACAAACTGTTTAAAGCCACTCAATCAGCCAATCAGAGAGGAGGTGTAAAACTTTATTGAGATGATCCTATTCAGATGTGTCTCATTAGAGATGTCAAAACTTCACATAAAAAAACAGGAAAGTGTGTAATATATATATATATAAATAAGTACTTAACTGTCCAACCTAAAATAAAGAGAGATCATATTTCAGGAATCAAGTAATAATTAACATCCTAGACTTGCAGCTTCTTTTCTGCAGTAATGGACATTTATTAAATCTTAAAGCTGATTCAAATATTTCCTACAAGTGCTGCCGTTTAATGTAATTACCCCCATCAACAACATGAGACATTAAACCATTCTAATTTCAATATAAATTGAAATATCAAGGTACATACAGTTTTTCCTTATTTGAATCAAAGGTCTAAGGAGGTTTGATGTTGTATGACTGGTACGTTATAACATGAATCAGCAATAAACGCTGCTCAGTTCACATGTTGTTCTCTTAGAAAATCATATTGACACCAAACTCACATGTTTCAGTCTCTTATGTTTGCGTTTGTGAGGATCTAAATCGGTCTCGGTCAAATTGGCGAAAGTTTCGGGAACTAAAATAGTTGGAATTCACAGATTTCTGTTTGGTTCTCACTTAATTTTCATCGGCTTGGAGCAACCGATGCCTCTCATCGTCTCTGGGAAAGATTATATTTGTCAGGATTTTATTTTTTACGAGCCTTCTTTTCTTGATCTAAAATAGATTTGTGAAAAATTATATAAAATACTTATTGTGGCTTTAGAGCGTCGTCAGCCATTTACTATAAAAAGGTCATTTTACTGATGTTCACACCTCGTTATTGATCATTATTGGTTGTTCTTGTGTCGTTATTGTATTTGCACTCAACATATTTTAATAGGAATAAGAGATGGAAACAGAAAGCTGCTTCAGTGCCATCTGTCTTCGCCGTGTGCAAGTTAAATCGAGGTTGATGCTCAGAATTTGCAGCATCACAGAGTAAATGAATGAATTTTTCTCTTTTTTGTGAATGGAGACATCATGACTGGCCACGACGGATGACGGATGTTTGGACCTTTATTCCGTCTCAGGTCTTATTTCCTTTATCCTCCTTCATGTCGGAGTCACCTGTTCCACACCTTGTTTTGAATAATAATGAAATCGTTTGATTGACAGCGTAGGACAAACGGTGTGGTTTTAGTTTCCTGACCCTGCAGCCGGCCTTGCAGCGCTTCTGTCCACCTGCAGGAAAAAAAACGAGTGAATCAGCAGCTCCGGACGTTTATCGCCTTGAGCCAAACAATGACGAGTGTGCATGTGCATCCCACGCTAAAGCACCGCCACAAATACAGCATGCAACTAGTGTCACCACCCGTCACAGGAAGAAACTAGTTTAGTGTAAAAGCAATGCTTTGCTCATTCCTCTGCAGCAAATTTTATTTTACCTTCTCAGCCATCAGCTAGCATGTATAATTACACTACCAATGAGTTTTATAACATGCTTGTTGTCTGATTTTTATTGAAATATAAGCAGTTTCATACAGGTGTGCGTGGCATGGGGATACTGATAGGGACCTGATTGGTTCTCGGGTCTATGGGATGGATCACCAGTTTAAACCTTTAGATGAACCAGCTGTTAACCAGTGTTGACCCAGTTAGCTGGAAATTAGTACATTTTTCTGATTACTGCGTTACTCAGTGGAAAAGCAATGCTTTCCTAATTCCTAATTTTTTGCATTTAACATGTATAAATCCACTTCCATTAAAGTTTTATAAGACACTTTTTTCCATTTTTAATTGAATATTAAGCAGTTTCAGTCCAATGGGTCTAACTTTATATAATTATACACTATATTTGCAAAAGTTTCACTCACCTATCCAAATCCATCCATTCAGTCCATAAAGTGCAGATATTTTACTGACTATATGTCAGGAGACAAAGTGTAAACACTGCCTCGCGTTTCAAATTATGCCTCAAAACAAGCAGTCGCAACTTATGTGAAATTGTGAAGTCACAACCGCTCACGTTTACAGCCAATCAGAGGAGAGACTCAGAAAGGAGGTGTGAAACTATATCGAGATGTATGTTTTTAGAATGTGTGTAAAACTTCACATAAAAAAACAGGAAAGTGTGAAAGTGTGTGACATCACAAATGCTATTTCTGGAAGAAAAAAAAATTCCCATGAACTCACTCCTAAACCTTGTGGACAGCCTTCCCACATAAGTTGAAGCTGGTATAGACACATGTCATATTCAACCCCATAGACTAGGAAAGTAGAGTCAAAGTAGAGGAGTACATATGTCAGTTTATCAATGACGAGTGTGCACGCGTCCCACGCTAAAGCACCTCCACAAATACCGTATGCAATTAGTGTATAGTCACACGTAGCACTCGCACATACAACACATCGCTGTTCTTCATCCTGTCATCACCCGTCATTGGCAACAGTTTGAGGGAGAAAACTAGTTTAGCACCTTCTCCTGTACGAGGCCTGTTGCTGCACGGCTGCTATTTTTGAGGTGAGACGCGCCACCTGCGACTTTGAGGTCTCTCTAACTTGCCTCATCCAGAAGTGGAGACCCGCTGGTTCTGTTAGGTTCTCAACTATGCCTGAGCCTCCCCGCAAATATTCCTCCTCAAATGTGGGTGAAAAATATTGCCGTAATTAAGGCGTGAATCTCCCAGTACGGCGTTAGCGTCGCTAACGGGCTGAGGAATGAATCGTTTTCCTGTGTGCCGTCTCGTTACCGCGATGATCGATACCGCCTCTTGTAGTACATGCATATTCGTGCACGTGGCGTATTGAGCGAGCCGTAACAGGCCGGGGTTTTGCATTTCATGACTTACACGGCGATAAATTGTTAATTAATAAAGCGATTCAGTCGTGATGCCGAGGCCGCTCGGTAAGGCCAGCTCAGGATCCCCCCCCTCCTCCTCCATCCACGTTCCACGCCAGAGTTGTGAACAGCACTTCTGCCTGTTGATTCTTTTTTTTTCGGATGACAGCTGCCATCTCTACAAATAACCTGGGATGTGGTGCGAACGTTGACAGCCCCGTGTCAGGAGAGCGAGTCGGAGGCCCGGCTCTGTGCGGAGATACGACAGGAGTCTGACGTCGTAGACACGCGTTCCGTCCGTTTGTCCGCACAGACGTGAGAGGCTGAAAGAACACGTGTCACTTCTAAAACTTCACAACCGTGAATTCACGTTGGTCTGATAAAAATCAACTATTAAAAATGTTGTCTCGATTGATTCAGAAAACACAGTGCTTTTCAATGGAAGAAGAAAACATCTCTGCATAACACTGTATCCTTATTAACATATAAGGGAAGTGGCTAGTTTTCTCATGCTTGTCTAATTCCTTGGTTGCTTTTTTTTTTTTTAATGGGCAGCATTTGGGCAGATGAATAACTGATGGCGCTCGCAATTTTGACAATCCTGACAAAAATGTCGTCATACAGTAGAATGCACAAAGACAGCCTGATTCACTGCATTAAACGTTAATTCTACATCACGTTATGTTCTACTCACCCAAGTAGAACATAGTAGATCTGCTGAGATTACTGAGATTTCTCATTCACACCACTCTATTTGTTTTATCAGGGACATGAGAACCTTCTCTGGGTTCTCTGGTGTCTGTTCAAACGTCACTAATGTGCTTTAGACAACATTTTTAATAGATGAGAAACATCATAACGCTCATCTACGATCATAATTTGTACTTAAAAGATAAGATTGTTTTATTTAGCTTGTGTGACCCATTAACATGGGTTGTTAATCATGTATTGATTAGGGTACAGTAGCACTAATAACTTGTAGGTGTGTGTTGGGTTTTGTTCAGTTTTTAGTGAAGTGAAGTCCTGTAGCTGTGCTGTGGTGGTGTAGGGGGTAGTGTGCTTCCCTCATAAGTATCAGACCCGTGTTAAAATCCTAGCTGAAGCATTCCTTTTCTATGCCACAGAATACATTTTACCAAAAAAATATTAGTAATTTTAGCTGCTAGCTTTGCAAGGAAGATGGCTGCCATCACATCAGGTTATCTCTCCAAATGGAAGAAGGTGTTATCCAGGTGTTGTACCAGCTAAGGTAACTACACAATCAATAGAGCTGTCAATTAACACTTACTAAAATTAATTAAAAAAAACACATGACACACAGCTACAAGTTCTTAGTGCTACTGAACCATAATCAATAAATGATGAACAACCTATGTTCTGGTCTGCATCACTTTGTCCATAGGAAGCTGTTTAATGATGTCTTCAGACACAAAATCCTCTTTCTACAATAGGTG
This sequence comes from Eupleurogrammus muticus, assembly GCA_036785175.1. Classification (NCBI taxonomy): domain Eukaryota; kingdom Metazoa; phylum Chordata; class Actinopteri; order Scombriformes; family Trichiuridae; genus Eupleurogrammus; species Eupleurogrammus muticus. The sequence goes on from JAYKQN010000026.1 coordinate 6,201,106, forward strand.
GACCTTATATTTCTTTGCAACTATAAAAAAAAGTGATTGAGGGTGTACAGCGAACAGCAGCAGCTGAGGTCACGTGGACTATTAAAAATTTTTCAGTTGATTCAGAAAACACAGTTTAGACCAGTGCTTCCCTTATGGAAGAAGAAAACATCTCACCCCCTCTGCGACTATAAATAGAATCATTGTCTATAAACTTGTTATAAGTACCTCTGCATGACACTGTATCCTTATTAACATATAAGGGAATAAAAAATAAAGAAATATGGGTTACAGCTTCCAACAAAGACTAGCTTTATTAACTAACAGAAAAGATTTAAAGTGCATCTGATGTTAAAAAATGAAATTAAATCCTTAATTAAACTATAAAAATTTGACTGACCATGTCAAACCATATGATACTGAAAAATAAAACTACATAAATAGTCTTATCAGTGATTGTGGTGTAATGTCTTTAAGTTCTCTGTCTCCAACATTTCAGACTCAGTAACACACCGGTCTTTCACAGTGAACCAAGCGCTACAGACGCTTCGTCATATTTCCTCGTCTTAGCTTTGGGAGACTTTCGTTTGTCTCTTTATCTCCGTCTCTCTCCCCCTGTCTTCTCCATCCATCCATCCATCCATTGTCTATCCCGCTTATTCCCTTTCGGGGTCGCAGGGGTCTGCTGGAGCCTATCCCAGCGCGTTAAGGCGAGAGGCAGGGATACACCCCAGATGGTCGCCAGCCAATCGTGGGGCACACACACCATTCACACACCATTCACTCTCACACTCACACCTATGGGCAATTTAGAGTTTACCAATTAACCTGAGCATGTTTTTTGTATTGTGGGAGGAAACCGGAGTACCCGGTGAAAACCCACGCAGACACGGGGAGAACATGCAAACTCCACACAGAAAGGTCCCAGACCCAGGCCCAAGGCGGTCTTGAACCTGCGACCTTCTTGCTGTGAGGCAACAGTGCTACCCACCGCACCACCGTGTCGCCCCCCTGTCTTCTCATCCCTGTTAAATATGTTTTCATGGTGTCACTTGGTGTCTACACTTCATACTCATACTCTGTGCTGTATGCTCCCTGCTCACACTCTGCCAATGAGAGCGTCACTGCCCCCTACTGTAGCGGAGGTGCAATTGCGCTTTATTGTAGGATGTAAAAAAATTAAAATAAAAAAAATAAAAAAGCATGTTTCCCTTGACGGAGCCTCACTATTTGAGAACCACTGGGTTAGACTAAGTTCATAAAGCAAATTAAACTGACGACACCAGAGAACCCAGAAGTTTTGCTGATATAACAGAGGTTAGGGCGGCATGAATGAGAGGAGACACGATGAGAGATGAAAGACAGACGGGGGGGTAATGAGCAATGTTCTCATTAAACTCCTGCTTTCTCATCCTGCTTTATAGTTTCCACAGCCGATCACGAACAAATCTGAGGTCATTCTCGCGTAATCCCGCGTCTTGACACTTCTACATTTAATGCGACCCACGCACTGCAGGAAAACTCTGTGCCACAACTTTTGCTCCAACTGTACCAGGAGTCAATCAATGTAATGTCATAAAGACACTTATCATACCTCTGCCTCACCTCGTAATTCTCACACTGGTTATTACCGAGTATCGACATCACTTCATGGCTTCGTTAAAAAGTTTTCCTTTTTTTTTTAATCCTTGTCTTTATTCGTATTGCAATATGTATTAACAGCTACCAGATAATGGTTTGGTGAACCACTAATGATGCGTTAGTGGGGAGGAGTGAAAAAGTTATAGCGCAGTAAAGGACAGAGACGAGTTACGCGTTTATGTCACTCTGGTGAATTTATAACCGTTAACTACTGAGCCATTTTCAACAATCGCAACCTTCGGTGTTTTGATTATATTTTGCACCATCAGCACTCACATTCCCATGTGTAACCCCCCAACACACACACACACACACACACACGTAGTGTTAATTTGACTTGCCAAGAAGGAAATAGCACGATTCACTTGAGTAGTTCCCCGGACATGAATCTTAAGACAGTGGGGAGCATGCAGAGCAATCAAGTGATAAAGCTTATTATCTGAGAGGAGCTATATTCTAAGACTTATTATCTACCAGGAGTTAAATGACTTTCAGGTCCTCCAAGGCCTGATGGCCTGGTTTGACTTGGCAGGGGAGCATGCACAGGGGGCGGGGGGGGGGAAGCAAGCAGGTGGCAGGGATGCAGGGATGCTCGGGAAAACAGGTACGATATGAAGAGAGAAAAGAGGAAGATGAGACGTTTGACAACAGGAGGGGGGTGGGGGTGATTCATAGGCGTGGGCAGCCGCTGCAGAGTGCTGCATTGTGTCTTTTTTTTGAGGCAGTTCAGATAGTTTACTACTATAGATGCCATAGATCCTGTATAGCCCCGTGTTGGCATAGCAACAATAGATTTTGCCTGTCTGTTCTTATTAGGAGCCAACAGCTAAGCATCACACAGCATGAAGTAACAGGTGATCTAACACGGTCATAACGAGTAGCCGAAGCGTTAGTTACAGGTAGCCTACTTCTGCGGGATTTATCTTTTCAGGCCCTGAAACCAGCAGCTTCCGCAAGGTGAGGTCCGGCTGGAGCGGAGCCCGATCCGTTCACCTTTAATTCAAAGTCACTGCCAGATTTGGGTTAGTTGGTCAGTTTCCCCGCGCTTTACATAACACCTGCAATGTCGCAGGAAGTGCACGCGACACACTGTACGCCCTCGAATCACTTCAAGATCAAGATGCTGTTATGGTCTAAACCCACCTAGTTAGACCCCCCACCCACCCCCCATTGTGACATCACAACAGGAGCCATTTCTAAATGGCTTGTGTTCAGCCTCCAGCCATCAACCCCAACAGAACGAGTGGGTGGTCTCATTTCATAATTAGAGTGTGGACCTTGATATTTACACCCATGCACTGAAAAGGTGTTTTTGAGAGTATGGCCTCTTTAAAAAGGAGACTTCAGGACTTCTGCAGTTTGGGACGTCACAACCGTACAATCACCCCCACCGGCCCCCATTCAAAGCCATTAGACTTTAGGTTTTCATTATTATAAATGAGAAAACACAAAATGACTTGTTCTTTCTGGATCTCCAGATAGAACAGGGGTGGGCATCCCTGATCCTAGAGAGCCGCAGGGGGTGCAGGTTTTTGTTCCAACCATGCAACCACACCTGATTCTATTGATCAACCATTAGAGCTCCTGCTGAGGACTTTCATTAAGTAGAATCAGATGTGTTACTGCTCGGTTGGAACAAAAACCTGCATCCAGAGATAGAAGCTTGACAGAGGAGATTTGTACCTAAAACCACAAATATGTCGATATTGTCGATATCAAAATTTTAAATAAAACCCAGGAAAAGTGTCCAAATGGAAGCTTTAAACCTCAACCCTCCGTTGGTCTTTCTGTGAAAGTGGAATTGGAAAGCAGGGGTGTCCAATCCTGGTCCTGCAGGGCCACACCAGGCCTTAACACACCTGATTCTACTAACGAAGGTCATTAGGAAGTTATTAATTAGTAGAATCAGGTGAGTTAAGGGCTGGTTGGAACAAAAGCCTGCACCCAAAGTGGCCCTGCAGGACCAGGATTGGACCCCCCTGTCTTAAAGGGACAACACAGATTATACTTTACATTTCTGAGATTGACAAAAATCACTGTTTGAATCACATGTGTAGTTAGAAAACGTCTTCTTCGTGCTGTCACAAACCGCGCACCGTGTAAGAGCGCGAGTCTAATCCTGCAGCGTGAAGGTCAACACATCTCGGCGCGGAGCAGGACACTCTGACTAAACACTGCGAAAACGTCCAAATATTGAATGAACAAACCGCCGTATTGCTGCGAGCGTCCAGGCGGCCCGTTGCAGCCTAAAGACTGCTAATGAGCACGCCGTAACTCTCTTTAAACATACAATATTGACACGGCTTATACAAGTATGATAATATACTCAGCACGAGGGGAACTTCCTGTATCAGCGTGAACGTCTTCAAGCAGACGTTGGTGTAAACCAGGGGTGTCAAAGTCAAATGGACATGGGGGCCAAATGAAAAATTTAGGACATTCATTGAAAAAAAAAAATAATAAAATGACCGCATATAGTCTAGTGATCCCCATTAAACAGACTGAAACCCTAAAAATAATACCTATAACATATTAATAATTATTATATGATCAAATAAATAATTTCTTATGGCTCTGTTAGTAAATTTTCATTTTTAACAAAGACAAAATCTTTGTGTAAAAATCCCCAAAACATGAACATTAAATGAATGAAGCATATTATTCAAGGCAGCATCAGTGTTACTTCTCAGGGATATAGCAAAAATGGCCTAAATTTACTTCAAATAAATACATAATATCAGCAATTTTCTATAATTCACTCAATTGAAATATTTTCAAAACAAATTGGATTGAAATACAATAATAAAGTGCAAAAAGCTCTAAACATGAGGAAAAGGAAAAGTCACATGTGGTGTGAAAACAAGTAGTTCACTTCTAAACTTTAACTGAGTAAAAACTCTGAATACGTTGCACAGTCATGTTTTTTTTGAAGCTGTGGCTGATACTTGGTGGTGTCTCTTCTTTTGAACAATCTCTTCTGTCTTGTCTCAGATTCTCTTTTATCACCACACAAAGTCACAGAGGTTCTCCAGCTACCTCCGTGAACATGTACTCCGATTCCCACCCTGTTTTAAAAGTCCGGTTCTCAGTGTCCACCTTCCGTTTTGCCATTTTTTAAGGGTAGGCTATCTGAAACTTTTGAAGTGACGCTAATGCCCGCTGATGAATAATGAAAGGAAGTGGACCTCCTGCTCGGAGCGCCACCGTTGAATTGTGGGAAATGTAGTGGGAAATGTGTGCGTAAAGTACCTGGATGCTGCTGGCGTGCAGTTGCCTGCGGGCCAGTTCTAATAATAAATGTATATAATCCTGGGGGCCAGAGACCGGATGTGACTTTGACATATGTGGTGTAAACTTTACTTACCGCCCCAGCTATGATAAAAAAAAAAAAAAAAAAAAAGTCGATTTCATCTGGAAACAAGACACAGAACTGCGACAAGGTGCCTTTTTTTGTTGGTTAAGATTATTCTTTATTATGAAGTGCCACAAAATGCTTTGTGTTCATTGTGCTTACATTGTCTGAATACTGGCTCCAAAAAAAATCAGGAGATCCTCGCTCTGCGGCGGAGAGCCAGACCTCCTGAGATAAGGTGTGTCCGATATCACTGTACAGCAGTAAAAACGTCTCGATCCAAAGGATTCCTTTACAAACCCTCTTGCAATAAATGATTATTTAGGATACCGTCATTCTTTAACTTGGAAATACAAAACAAGAAGAGAGGTCAAGCTAGTACAAGGTTGTTTTTTTTTCTTATTAATTCGTCTCTACCTGAATTCTAGTTAGTTTCATTGTGCTACTTTCTTTAAGGTGGAGATGACTAGAATGGAAGTGCTTAGAGAGAACAGATCTGGAGCTCACCCCGAGACACACACACACACACACACACACACACACTTAAAAACCAACCACACAACCCTCACGCAACGGCCGCAGTGCAAAGTCGGAACCAGAGTTTTAACGCTATGTGACACTTGAACAACTGGAACTCTCTGCAGGTTTATTCAGGCGTCACGCTGTGATCAATCACTTCTGCTGAGATTATGTTCATACTGTGATCCTTTTCTTTCTGTGCAGAGATGGAATATTTTCGATATATATCCGATATACGTCTCCTAGAAATGTCAAGAAACGTTGTGTATGCTTTCATTTCCTTTGCATTTAGAATTAAGTGACATTTCTTTGCCATATTTGTGCTTTTAATATTGAAGAAGTTGAGATTGACTGTTTTCATCTACTTATCTAAAAAAAAGACGTTGAAAGATGTCAGCCCTGACGCTGAGCTCCATCTGATACCAATTCAAGTAATTGCAGCTCAAATCGAGTTCACACATCAGGGAGAGAGATAAGACCTGCGGTTTGCTGACTCATGCGCTGATTCCCCCAGTCACAACAACAACAACAAAACCTGCCTCCTTGTTATTGACTTGTGAGTTTCATTATTGTAAAAGACTGAAAGATTCTATCGTATCCTGCGACACAACACTTTTATCACAGAAAACAAAAAATACAAAGCATCGTCCCATCGGATCACCTTTCAGATCCTACAACTTCATCTCATAACCCTAAAAATCACCTTTAATTGAGTAATCTCATGCCTGAGGAAGCATTGCAGTCACATCTGAACATGAAAGTAATTTCAGTTAATGCATAAGGAAAACGAACATAAACCCACGTCTGTGTGTGTGTGTGTGTTTCTGTGCGTCTGTCTCTCAGGAAGCTCCGTGAATCTGTAGAAAAAGGTTTTCTGAGCTGCAGAGAACTGGGTTCAGCAAACACTGGTGTTGGCCAGCTGCAGGAAAATCAAAGGTGGAACCGTGTGTGGGTCGGGTGGGTTAGCGTCAGCCTGTCTGTAGGCGCGTCACTCATAGAGTTAGCCTACTGTGGGCCCGTTGGGGACGAATGAGGCCTACTGCAGAATAATCAGGACTCATTCTCACACGTGTGTGTGTGTGTGTGTGGGACTGTAACAGTTAAGCTGCAATCAGGTCAATGCCTAAAGTGCGTGCTTTTTTTTTTCCTGTGGTTGAAGAATGCAGGCTTTATGGTTCGGAAGTGCACCGGTAGTTGAATAATGCATTTGCATTTAAAGTTGACCTCAGTCCAACTTCCACGGTGCACTGAACTCTGACTGGCTTTTTCTTTTTTTTTTTCCTGCTCGAACAGCGTGCGCATTAAACTTCACTTTGAGTCACTGCACCTGTCACCGCAAGTCCGATTTTGTGTTAACTTTATGCTATTGTTGGCTATTATTTTTAACCACATGAACGAGATTGATGTTTCACACACTTTCCAGCACCGTAAGCCTTCTGTGTGGCGTCAGTAAACCGCTGCGAGGTCCGATCCAACGTCATCAGGCTTATTTCATGCAGGAATCCTCATTTATCCGACAATAGGCCTCACCCCCGGCAGGCGGCTGATCCCAGCCTCTCTAGCCTACGTCCTACATTAGTTCTACTCACTAAGAGGCAGGCAGTGCATAACAAGAGAGGAAAGACAGGACTTTTCTTTTTGTTTCTCTAACACTACATTGGCATGTTCCCTGATGTCTGTAATATTAGTATTTTTCTGTTTATGACTATAGGTGAAGTAAAACATACCTGATTTTTAAACTGCTATACAGTAGTAGGTAATACTTCATCATAAAATACCATGCATTAGGTGATTATTGCTTTTTAAAGAGTCCTACGGAGGCTCCAGGAGAAAAATATTGCCCTCAGGTTCTATTTATAGGATTTTGGCAAAAAAATCATAAGCTTTTTATGATGTTGGCATAGATTTTTTTTTTTTTTTTTTTTTTTTTTTTGCATGCAATAACGTTAGTAAGAAAAAGGTAAACAACATAATAGGAAAAAATATTACTCAAAGAAAGTGACATATGCTTTGGCCTGTGGTGATAAAAAGAGGTCGGCAGAATTTCAACATAGACATGTACGGAAATTAAAGTGCAACAAATACGAAAATTCAACGTTATCAAATCAAGTATAAACTTACCAAAAATGAAAGTTAAGCAAAAATGTTATAAAATAAATAAACGAATAAATAAATAAATAAATAGTATTTTACCTCAGTAGTGGAGAGAATATGGTCACTTGGTGCAGCAGAACATTATTATTATCATTATTATTACTATTATTATTACTAATATTCCCCCCAAAAAAACAAAATCTGAAGGAGAAACTCTTTCACTGCGTTTCAGTGCAGGGAGGAACCAGCGGCTATAGGCTTGCTATTGTCTTTGTCCTCATCCTCATCGATGTATAGTCATAGTGTGTCTAGATGCCAGAAGGAAGCCATGTTGGTGTTATTGTATCTATCCAGAACAGACAGGAAGAAGGACGTGAAGAAGTTTGTTTCTTTTTCTTTCTTTTCTCGAGGAAGTGCATGCGTAGATCAGTTAAATCCTTAAGTGGGCAAATCTCAAGGAGGAAAAATTGTGCTATCTTCATCATCATGAAAAGGCTCCGGGGGAGAAGCGAGGTGGCGGTGGGGGGGACGGGTGGGGGGGTTTAGTGGAAGGAAAGCAAGGTCATATTCTGACCAAAAAAATAGATTGTTTGTGTCTGCAGTTGGGTCTGTAAGAATAATGGTAATTCGTGTCTGCAGGTTTTGTCCGTTTCATCTCCGCGGGGGGTCATGCATCTAGGGGGCCGAGGGGGGAGAAGGGGCCTTTGAAGCAGGCGGACTCGTAGTGCTTGTTCAGGTAACTCTTGAGCGCGAAGGTCTTGTTGCAGCGTTTGCACTTGAAGTGCTTGAAGGCCGAGTGCGTCTGCATGTGGGCGCGCAGGTTCGAGCGGTCGGCGAAGGCCTTGCCGCAGTGGGCGCAGCCGAACGGCTTCTCGCCCGTGTGCGAGCGCATGTGGCCCTGCAGCAGCCACGGCCGGCTGAACGCCTTGCCGCACACGTCGCACTTGTGCTTGAGGTCGTGCGTGAGCAGGTGCATGGCCATGGCGGGCATGGACACGTACACCTTGCCGCAGGTGGGGCACTTCTTGGCCAGCTTGCTGTCCAGCGAGCGGTGCGTCTGTTTGTGCCGGCTCAGGTTGGACGACGTGGCGTACGTCTTGCCGCACTCGTTGCACGTGTGCCTCTGGATGGCCCGCGGGCTGCCGATGGCTTTCCTCCGGGAGCGGCCGTCCGTGATGTAGAAGGCGTCCACGGCGTAGCCCTCGCTCACCGCCGCGTCCCCGTTGATGTAGCCGTCGGCGATCTCCGAGCCGGGGCTGTCGGGGGACTCCGAGTCGGGGGCGCCGTAGTCGCTGTGGATGCCGTCGTAGAGGGTGTCGGGGGAGGGCACCTTGATGCCGCTGTCGCTCTCCCCATCGTACACCACGGGGCTGATGTAGTCGCTGATGTAACCAGCTTAGAAGAAAAAAAACAATGAAAACCGGATTAGGATATGCAGCAGTGGAATGAAAGTTTTAATAAAAACGCTATTTACGCTGAATCATGGCGAGATACTGACTCACATAACTGATTGGAATTGGGTTTTAAGCAACACATTTGCAAATATTCTCAGCCGCCACCACAGAGGCCTGCAGGTCACATTGCACGGGGAGTCAGATAGACTTGTTCTGCCTCTCTATACAGAGAACCCCAAACGGTGCAATTAAATAACTGCATAGTCACTGATGTAAACAGCTAATTTAAACCATTAGCAATGAACAGTGGGCCGTTTGTTTAAACTCTTCTATTACTGTACACGAGTCGCCATGAAATATTCCAAACAGCTGCTTCGTTCAGCTCGGTCCTACGTGTTGCAGCCTATGTGGAAACACATCATGGGTGTGCGAGAAACACGTTTCATTTTCACACCGAATAAGAGCAGATTATAAAACAGTAGCTGCACAGCGGGTGATGCATAGGAGCTGATCCCGGGTCAGCAACTTTATTACACACAGTATTTCTTCTAAAATACAAAAAGGCATCGTGCTGTGTTAAAGTACAGAGGAGGGGGGGGGTCCTGCTCTCAATCTGAGCGTACTGAAGCGGCTGCAGGTAGACGTACTGTGATTATACCAGCAGTCTCTCACCCTGGAGCTGCCCTGTTGTAATGCTGCATAAACTATATACTGAATCAATTACCATGCATTTACCCTGCATAAGTGATAAAGCACAGCATAAACTCCCCGTCAGTACCGCGCCAGCAACTGTAACTACTCCTAACAACTTTCTAATATATGTGAGAGACTAAATTGGCAAATTGATAACGCAGAACATCTGTCTCTCCCCCTGCACACCTGTGGCCAGTGGCGGAGTGTGAAGAAGACAGACTGCAGTGCACGCCCTGCGATAATTCAGCCCGTGTAGCTCCTCTCGCTCCTTTAAAGGTTGCAGTTAAATATTCTCTCCGTGGAAGATGGAATGGTCCGGGGATGACCCCGAACTCCAAGGAGGCCGCCGCACACGCTCAGGCGTTACAGACACCGGTCTGCTGCGTTTTGAAAGGCTTGGACAGTGAGTCGTACAGGTGCAATATGGTTAGAAGTGACGGGAATGTGGATATTTCTACATGCAGTTGCAGCTTAAATGCATAATTCAATGCACTGTCGCCTGACTGCACATACAGTAGCATGTGAAACACAACATTAGCTTCATTTGTTTTCACTTCATGTGTTTATTTCTAGTTACTGACTGTCTCTTTTCTGGTGGTTTAGGGGATGAAGGAAGAAACTAAAAGCCCCTTCCTGTTCATTAAAATGTACCACATACCCAAAGTCATTTTTAAGACATTTTGAGACATCCAGAAGTGATTTACCATTCCACATTTGCACACAAAGAAGAGAAAGGCGTTAGGTTGTATATATAAAGATTCAGATCATTACTTAGATTCAGACAATTACTACTACTTGTCACTACTACATGACAACCTGTTTGTGCAGGTAATGGTTTGAAATTTGTATCTTATATGATTCATTTTCTGCTTTATCATTTCATTGCACACTGAGCAGCCTGGGCCTGCAGCCCTATAGAAAGTAGCGAAGGGTTTTTCTCTGTCAGGTATTTCTGCTGTTTTTTTATTGCTGTTTTATCTAGTCTCTCACACGCGGCAGCAACCATGCATCTACATACGACCACAGCTCCTTCATATCTGACACCGCGTCCCATCTGGAAGCGCAGTGCCGTTACGCGCGCGCGGAACATGAATTATTCCAAAACTCCGCTTTTCGTTCAAGCGGAAAAGTCGCTCCTAATGTTGCAGGCGCTTCCCGTGGAGAGCCACGTACAGCAGGCAGCCGCGTTACTGGAGACAAAAGGCGGCCAGGACGCGCTGCCGCTGCCGCTGCCGCTGCCGCTGGGGCGGCAGGGCGGGCGGCAGAGCGCGTGTCAAACTGAGCGCTGCAGGTTAACATCGACTTTATAAATACACTGCTGACAGATTCTTTTTTTTCTTCTGCTCCGTCTTCAGCAGAGAAAAGCAGGAGGTGGAAAACACATGTTGATGTGCAACAGCGCGTCAGTGACGCGAGGTGGAAGCGGCGCTGGCTGCATTTGCATGGGAAAAGGCTTTTTTTGTAGGGGGGGGGGTAAAAAAAAAACGTGACGCACGCAGTTCGGAGGGTGTGGGGAAGTTCACAGCTCCAGATCAGCACAGGGCAGCAGAAACAGTGACTCACACTGTGGCTCCAGGATAAATGCAGCAAGGCCTCTATGTATGTAAAAACAGCCAAATCAACGATGTTCAAATTTAGCCCATAGGGTCAGAATCCGCATCCATCAACTTACTTAACAATTACAGCAAGTCCATTCAGATTTTTGTGTGCAGCTATACTGTGAGAGCAACGCGTTTCTCTGCAGAAAGTCTTGTGCACAAATCTGCCAACGCTGCAAAAAAAATAATATAAAATAGACGGAGCAGGCACCTGGACACGGAACCAGATCACACACAATGTGTGGCTGCAATGCATCGGGGTAGTTTTATATGATTAATGAGATAGATAAGACACATCTGGAATCTGGAGCCAATCAGACCACTGCTTTGTTGATGAGGAATCGTTGTGTCCGTCTTTACGCATCACAGACACCTTCAGTAATCCCACTAAACCAAGTCAAAGTGGATGATATTTTAATAAACCTTCTATCTCTGTTTTAACCTTACTTGGCCTGCGTCGGCGGGAGGAAAAGTCTCCTCTGACTTTAAGCCAAAATCGATGGAACACGGGATGCGCAGGATTTAGTTGATTTCTCAAGTGACCCCCTCCTTCAGTAGCGGCTCAACCAACCAGGAAAAGAAAAAAACTCCACTTTAACCTGTTGGCTCCCAGTAAATGAAGAGTGGAAACTGGCTTCCTGCACCTCTATTATTCTCATTAGTGCAAACACAGTGACGCACAGAGCCCGCAGCCTCATAAGTTTCAATGGTGTTTGCGCAAACAGGAACTGGCACTGCTGATCCTACAGATCATAGAAGATGTCTGATATGGGGAATCCCTCCACCACCAGGCTACCACAGGTACCCCCCCCCCCCCCCCCCCCACCTCGTCCTCTGACACCTGTTAGTGCAGCCTGACCTACCTTTGTCATGGAGCCGCAGGCTGAGGTCTTTCCTGTGCCGGTAGACGTTCTCCAAATCCGCCCCGGAGGAGAGATCATCTAGTTTCACCTTTTTCACCAGGAAAGACCTTGGCATGGTGGTGCGACACCGACACACACACGCACACACTCACACACACACACACACACACACACACACACGCGAGCGCGCACACACGCTCACAATTACGCACGCACGCCCCGTCACACAGCAGCAGGACGGGTGAACCGGGGGGCAAAAAGCTTTTTTTTGTTCCTTTCTTATTTGTTGTAGTTGTTTTCTGGAAGAAAGCTGTGAATTGATCCTTTTTTTATTTTAGGAAGAGTTGAGGCTGCCGCTGCTGCTGCTGCCTCCTCCCGGTTCAGTCCGCGCCACGGAGGCAGAAACGCAAGTTCAGCACCGGACAGCTCCCTCCGCGGGGGGCAGGGGCTGGGGAGGGATGGAGGGATGGAGGGATAGATGGATGGAAGGGAGGATGGAAGGGAGGATGGAAGGCGCCCTGCAGAGCGCGGCTCCCGGCCTCTTAACACCGGAGGAGATGAAGAGGACGAGGAGGAGGAAGAGGAGGGATGCGAAGAGAATAAGAGGGGTGGTGGTGGTGGTGGAGGGAGAGAAGGGAAGGCAGGTTTTTTGGAAGCTTCTCAGAAACACGTCCTGCACCTCGTCCTTCCGTCTTTGCAGCAGAAATAGTCCTTAATTCCGTCCGCGGCGGCTGCTCAGCGGTAAATAATCACAACGTAAAGGTTCCCCCCCCCGGATCAACAGCGTCCCCCTCTTCCTCTCCGTGTGCTCCTCTCCTCTGCTCTCTGCTCTCTCTCTCTTTTCCTGCAGCTCCGCCGAGGTTCTCCCGCGAGTGTGGCGTCTCCCGATCAGCTGTTGGCATTTATAAGGGAGGGAGGGAAGGGGGGGGGGGGGGAGAGAGAGAGGGAGACAGAGAGAGAGACTACCGCTGTGTTCCTTGTCTTCATTTATGAAATGCATTGATCTGCTTTCATTGATTCCTGATGCTCTGCTGATACCGTGGTTGTAACATTCATGCCAATAAAGCAAATTGAATTGAATTGAAAGAGAGAGAGAGAGAGAGAGGGAGGGAGGTGGAGAGATGGATAGACACACAGGTAGAGAGAGAGCTTAATTTAATCCATCCCACATCCCTGGGGAGCAGAGCCTGGCCTGTGATTTATTGAAGCTGTTATCACCCCCCTACGTTTCTCTCTTTCCTTCCTTCTTTCTCTCTTTTTTTCCTTCTTTTCTTTGAGTGTGTGTATGTTTCATTGTGTGTGAGCTCATGTTTTTGGGGAGATAAGAATGAAACTTATGGTCCAGGTTTTTTCTTTTTTTCCTAGCATTCATCGATTTGATTCAGCAACATGAATTTTAGATATTGTCCCGTTCTAGTGGTTTGTTTTACCCTCCTTTTATCTTTCATCTCGCCTTATTCCTTCCATCTTTCCCGGCTTTTCTCCTCCTGATGACATGGGTTTTACGGGGGAATATTAACCAGCACGCTGAGAGCCTCGTAATTATCATTAATGTGGCCCCCGAAGGCAAATGGATGTGGACCAAATGGAGTGTTTTACAGTGAGTGCCTGTTTCTGTGAGACTGGGCTGATTCGTGCTCCCGGGGTCACGCCGGGTTCGCGGTTTAACGGCGAAATCGAGGGCCCCCGACGCCGCTCTGTGTCGATATTACGCAAACATGACAGCAGAGATGCAATTTGAGCGATTAGTGAATCATCTGTC
>JAYKQN010000026.1:6220000-6232500 GCA_036785175.1 Eupleurogrammus muticus
CGTCTGATGTGTGTTTCTAAACAAACTCTGCGTGTGTATGCAGCTTCCCCTTCTTCCCGTGTATTTCCCTAAACTCTCTCCGTGAACCCACAATGCTGTTGCGAGAGATATTCCTCTTCCTCTCTCTATCTCGGGGTAAATTGTGTGAATCAGGAGAGATTGCATTTACCCAGACAGCTGAGTGGTGAGCTGGCAGGGTAATAAATGGCCCGATAACCAGCTCCACTCTGATCCCGCTCAATGCAGAAATAGGAACAAAAAAAATCATTACCTGCCTCAGACAGGCCTATCCTGCGATGTCACATGCGATAAAGGGAGACATATTTCGGAAGCGTGGACGGGGAAGGGGGGGGACGAAGGGAGGAAAAGGCGAGAAAAATGAAAGGGAGGGGGGTGAGAGGAGTTAAAAAGAGTTATAGAAACGTCCCGGGTAACGTTTTTATTTGTTTTACAGGTCGCTCCCGGTTTTATTCAAAGTTTTCCGGAGCGTGCAAGCAAGACGGATACGGGAGATAAAAAAAAAATAGGATGAACGATGAATCGGAGGGATATCGGTGGAGTGGAGAGGTGGTTGGTTGGTCGCAGCCTCCATATGCTGTGATTCAGAAGGGGCAGAAACAATCGATTTTACCTGAATTTAATTCCTATCCGGCTACGCTGACTGTTTATATAGCTCTTAACCGGATAGATGATGCATATTAACCCGAAGAAACCCAGACTGTCAGGGATCTGGACAGACGAGGACCACAGGAGCAATACGTTTGAACAGTTTATTGAAAGGGGTTGGGGAATGGGCGTGAGTCTTCGTGTGTGTGTGTCCCAGCGGCTGAGAGGCGTAGAGTGTAGACGGGGGTTGAGGGTCCAGGCTCTCTCGCCAAAGGGGCTGGAAGTCCTGGGGGAACACACACACACAGCAGGAGAGGAGTGGCAGGGCAAAAGTACCGACAAGGGCAAGGCAGTATCGTGGTCAAAAAGGCAGAAGGCAGGTCAAGTTACCGGGATTGTAGAGCAGAGGGTGGTCGGGCAGGTCCGGGATCGCAGGTAGGAGTCAGAATAGTAGCAGGTAACAGGCAGGACAGGCGCGGGCTTAGCAGACGATCTGACGATGTGTGCTGGGAAACAGGACTCTTTATACGTGGCATGGTTAGCAGGAAATGAGGAGCAGCTGGCTGGTTAACGAGGGAGTGGCAGAGAGAACAGGTGAGAGTAATCGGCAGATAATTAGTGCTCCTACCAGGCAGAGGGAGAGGGAGCTCACGACAGAACCCCCCCCTCAAGGGACGGCCCCAGAAGTCCCAAAGAAACACCGCCAAGACTGGGAGGGCGGAGGGGGAGCCGGCGGAGGGTCAGAACTCCTCAGAGCAGTCGGAGTCCATGGCCTCATCCTTAGAGAGCCCCCCAGCAGGGGTCAGGACGGGTCCCGGGACAGGGGCCAGGCCAGGTGCAGGGTCAGAAACTGGGTGGGTGGAACGACGGGGTCCTTTAGGACGACCCCGACGAATGGCTGGTTGGTCTGGATGCTGCCGGTGGAAGTCAGCGATGAGGGTCCGATCCAAGATCCGGCTGGCAGGCACCCAGGTTCTCTCCTCGGGACCATACCCTTCCCAGTCGACAAGGTATTGGATGCCTCTACCTCTACGTCTGGATCGGAGCAGGCGCCGGACGGTGTAGACTGGGCCACCCTCAATGAGGCGTGGAGGAGGCGGGGGGGGTGTGGCTGGAACCAGCGGGCTCTCATGAACCGGTTTAATCTTTGAGACATGGAACGTGGGATGGACCCTCATGGACCTGGGCAGAAGGAGCCGAACAGCAGTTGGGCTGATTACCCTCTGAATGGGGAATGGGCCGAGGAAGCGAGGTGCCAGCTTTCGTGATTCCACCCGCAGTGGTAGATCCTTTGTCGACAGCCATACCTTTTGTCCAACACGGTAAGTGGGTGCAGGAGTCCTGTGACGGTTGGCTCCAGTGGTGTAGCTGGAGATGGATTTGAGGAGTGTGGCACGGGCCTGGGCCCAGGTGCGGCGGCATCGGCGGGCGTAGGCAAGGGCAGATGGACAAGTGACTTCTCCTTCCTGGCTGTTGAATAGGGGTGGTTGGTAGCCGTAGACACACTGGAAGGGTGACATACCGGTGGCAGAGCAGGTCAAGGAGTTGTGGGCATATTCCACCCATAGCAGTTGCTGGGACCAGGTGGGAGGATTACGAGATGCCATGCATCGGAGTGCCTTCTCCAGCTCCTGATTTGCTCTCTCTGACTGGCCGTTGGACTGGGGGTGGAAACCAGAACTTAGACTGACCGTGGCCCCCAGCAGATGGCAGAATTCCTTCCAGAAAGTGGAGGTGAACTGCGAGCCCCGGTCCGAGACGACATCTCTGGGTAGTCCATGTATTCTAAAAACATGCTCCAAGACCAGCTGGGCAGTTTCCTTGGCAGATGGCAGCTTTGGAAGGGGAACAAAGTGTGCCATCTTGCTAAAACGGTCCACAATGGTGAGGATTACAGTCATGCCATTGGACTGGGGCAGTCCTGTGACAAAATCCATGGAAATGTGGGACCAGGGCCGTGTTGGTACGGGCAGAGGTTGGAGTAATCCGGCAGGTGGCTGGTTAGATGATTTGTGTTGGTTACAGATTGGACAGGCAAGGACAAAGTCTCGCACATCCCTCCTCAGTGATGGCCACCAGAATCGCTGAGAAAGCAGATGGCAGGTGCGAGTGGATCCAGGGTGGCAAGCCAGACGGGAGTCGTGTCCCCATTGTATGACCTTAGACCTCAGGTGTTCAGGAACGAAGAGACGGTCAGCAGGGCAAGCACTGGGGCCAGGTTGGTCATGGAGAGCATCCCGCACTTGTCTCTCAATCTCCCAAGTCAGGACACCTACGACGCAGGGACTGGGCAGAATGGGTGCAGGGTTCTGGGAAGGGGCATCCTCCTTCTGGAACTGGCGGGAGAGTGAGTCTGGTTTGATGTTACGTGATCCTGGACGGTATGACAGGGTGAAATTGAATCTGGTGAAGAATAGGGCCCAGCGGGACTGTCTCGGGTTCAGACGTTTGGCAGAGCGGATATACTCCAGGTTCTTGTGATCCGTCCAAACCAAGAACGGGACGGTGGACCCCTCCAGCCAGTGACGCCATTCCTCCAAGGCCAGCTTGACAGCGAGCAGCTCACGGTCCCCTATGTCGTAGTTGCATTCTGATGGGGATAAGCGACGGGAGAAGAATGCACACGGGTGGAGTTTGTTGTCCTCTGCAGCTCGTTGTGAGAGCACGGCCCCCACTCCCACATCAGAAGCGTCCACTTCCACAATGAATTGTCGATCTGCATCTGGCATCTGGAGGATGGGGGCCCTGGAGAACCGAGCCTTGAGGATACTGAATGCTTTGTCAGCTGCTGGGGTCCAGGTGAAGGGCTGTTTATTGCTGGTCAGGGCGGTGAGAGGGGCAGCTACGGAGCTGTAATTACGGATGAACCGTCGATAGAAGTTCGCAAAGCCCAAGAACTGCTGTAGCTTCTTGCGGTTTACAGGAACCGGCCAGGAGGTGACTGCTGAGACCTTGGCTGGGTCCATCTGGATCTCTCCCTCTGCCACAATGTATCCAAGGAAAGCCACAGTCTTGGTATGGAATTCACACTTCTCTGCCTTGACGTAGAGCGAGTTCTGCAGGAGGCGGTGAAGGACTTGCTGGACATGAAGTGTGTGTTCAGGCTGGGTCTTGGAGAAGATCAGGATATCGTCTAGGTAAACGAAGACGAACTTGTTTAGGAAGTCCCGCAGTACATCATTCACTAGGGCCTGGAAAACCGCTGGAGCGTTGGTGAGGCCGAACGGCATGACAAGGTACTCATAGTGGCCGGTTGGGGTATTGAATGCCGTCTTCCATTCGTCGCCCTCCCGGATCCGCACTAGGTGGTAGGCGTTCCTAAGGTCCAACTTTGTAAAGATGGTGGCCCCCTGGAGTAGCTCGAAGGCAGAGTTGAGCAGAGGCAGAGGGTACCGGTTCTTTACTGTGATGCTGTTAAGGCCACGGTAGTCGATGCAGGGGCGAAGGGTTCCATCTTTTTTCCCCACGAAGAAGAATCCGGCGCCAGCAGGGGAAGAGGACGGGCGGATAATTCCAGCAGCAAGAGAGTCGCTGATGTACGTCTCCATGGCCCTTCGTTCAGGAGCAGACAGGGAATAAAGACTCCCTTTGGGGGGAACAGAACCAGGGAGGAGGTCAATGGCGCAGTCGTAGGGTCGATGTGGGGGCAGAGACGTGGCTTTGACTTTGTTGAAGACCTCCCTGAGACCGTGGTAGCATTCCGGGACATTGGAGATGTCTGGGGCTGAGCCGGGGGGTACCGGGTGAGAGGGTGGCATGGCCGCAAGCAAACAGGTCTGGTGGCAGTCCTTTCCCCACTCTCGGACCTTTCCAGTTGCCCAATCAAGGTGAGGGTTGTGCCGTCGGAGCCATGGGTAGCCCAGGATAAGAGGTTGGCCCGGGGAGTGGAGCAGGTGGAACTGAATGGTTTCAGTGTGGTTGCCAGACAGCATCATTTTAACAGGGGTGGTGATCTGCGTGACTGTGCCAAGAGGGTGACCATCTAGTGCCCAAGCAGGGACGGGGGGTGTCAGACGGAGGGTCTCCAGTCCCAGCTGGTGAGCGAGTTCGGTGTCCATTATGTTGGCTTCGGCACCTGAGTCCACCAGGGCAGCCAGTGTGTGGGTGGAGTCGGGAAGATGAAGACGGACCTGCACCAACGGTTTGCGGTTGGAGGACTGGGTGGTCATTGGGCTCAGCCGGGCTCCTCCTATGTCTGGTGATCTTGGGCTTTTTAAAGGGCAGTTGGCAACACGGTGTCCTTCTCCTCCGCAATACAGACATAGATTGGAGGAGATACGGCGCCGACGCTCAGCAGGAGAAAGAGAAGCCCGGCCAATCTCCATGGGTTCAGACGGGTCTGGTTGGTTTGGAGGAGTAGTTGGGGAAGACGGCTGGACAGTCGGGACGTGACGAGAGCTGGTGGCTAGGGGATTTTGGCGCCCCCTATCTCGGCGGCGGGTCTGGATCCGTCGATCTATGCGCACAGCGAGGGCGATGGCGTCATCAAGGGTGGAGGGCCGTTCATGAGAGACCAACTCATCCTTGATGTAGTCGGCCAGGCTGGCGAAGAACACGTCCACCAACGCTGCCATGTTCCAGGGGCTGCGCCTTGCCAAAGTCCGGAAATCGATAGAGTAGTCTGCAACCGTCCGTCGACCCTGCCGAATACTCAGAAGATCCTGGGATGCCTCTTCAGAGGATGAGCCCAGATCAAAAACCTTGAGCATCTCCTTAGCAAACAGTTCAAAAGATGTGCACGCCGGGGTCTGACGCTCAAACTCCGCTGTTCCCCAGAGTCGAGCTCGGCCTGTCAGGTGAGTGATTGTGTACCCGACCTTAGCCCCTTCTGTGGCAAAGGTTCTGGGTTGCAGAGAGAACTGAAGGCTGCAACTGGTCAGGAACGGGCGCACTTGATTTGGGTCACCGTTGAATCGTTCTGGGTTGCCGATTCTAGGTTCCGGGGCTCCAGCAGCAGTGGCCTGGGTGGGTGACTCTGGAGCGGTGCTGGCGGGTGGGCTGGCTCGAGCTAGACCTGAAGGCAGACCGGCTGTGGCTGGAGTGGCAGGCAGGCTGGCAGTGGCTGGAGTGGCAGGCAGGCTGGCGGTGGCCGGAGTGGCAGGCAGGCTGGCGGTGGCTGGAGCGGCGGGCTGGGACTGAGGGATGAGTTGGGCAAGCAGTCGGGTTATCTGAGCGAGGTGATCTTGCTGTTCGTGAATCCGGTGTTGTTGCTGTTGTATCAACTGCTGTGTTTGCTGCAGCTGCTGTTGCTGCTGGTTGCCAAGCTGTAGCAAAGAGGAGACGTCAACCGTCATCCGATGGATGTCCCTCTCAGCGTTTCCCAGGCGCTGCATGGCGGTGGGGGGTTCTAAGTCCATGTTTTGTGAAACGTTTGCTGGGTCCATTATGATGGTCAGATCGTACTGTCAGGGATCTGGACAGACGAGGACCACAGGAGCAATACGTTTGAACAGTTTATTGAAAGGGGTTGGGGAATGGGCGTGAGTCTTCGTGTGTGTGTGTCCCAGCGGCTGAGAGGCGTAGAGTGTAGACGGGGGTTGAGGGTCCAGGCTCTCTCGCCAAAGGGGCTGGAAGTCCTGGGGGAACACACACACACACAGCAGGAGAGGAGTGGCAGGGCAAAAGTACCGACAAGGGCAAGGCAGTATCGTGGTCAAAAAGGCAGAAGGCAGGTCAAGTTACCGGGATTGTAGAGCAGAGGGTGGTCGGGCAGGTCCGGGATCGCAGGTAGGAGTCAGAATAGTAGCAGGTAACAGGCAGGACAGGCGCGGGCTTAGCAGACGATCTGACGATGTGTGCTGGGAAACAGGACTCTTTATACGTGGCATGGTTAGCAGGAAATGAGGAGCAGCTGGCTGGTTAACGAGGGAGTGGCAGAGAGAACAGGTGAGAGTAATCGGCAGATAATTAGTGCTCCTACCAGGCAGAGGGAGAGGGAGCTCACGACACAGACCCATTTATCCTTAAAGGAAAATGATGTGGGTTATACCATAGACCCATACAGTATGAATGAATCTGAGTGGAGCTGGTGATACATCAATAAGCCAATGATGTGCCTGAATTAACACATTGCTTTAAATATGGCAATGAACTTTTTGTTGAGCAGTGTAATAATCCTTAAGTTAAGGTCTCTAGAGCCACCATCTCCTTGAAATGTAGACAAAAATTTCTCAATCTAAGTGAATAAAAACTTTAAAAATCTTATAGATTAAATTAACTTAATACAGTAATTAAACATTTCGTAGCATTAGATGCTGCTAATGCTACGAAACCCTACACACTGCACCATTAAGGTCATTTGGTTCCATGTTGTAAAAAAAATCACACACACACACACACACACACGTCTCAGCAGTGTATGTAAATGCCAGGTTTTGGCTTTGAAATCTGCCGTTACTTATTTAGCTGGCGTTTGCGTGCAATGTTTCTGGGTTTTCGTGTGTTCCAGGACGCGATCATGTGACCGTCAGGCGGCGAGTTTGTGCCAACGTCCCATGTCAGATCAGGGGAGGAGATCCATCGTGTAGCTCGAGATTTAAGCTGCTGTTATTAGTTTTCGTTGTATTGATCATGTGATTGTTTGTATGTGTAAGGGGCAGAGGAACCGAGAAATATCCAATTTTCCTTTGATAGAAAACGATATTTATCCCTAATTGCGCTGCGTTGGTAATTATAATCATTACATTGTGAGTCCCATGTGTGGTCGGATTCAGTCAACTTCAAATTTTATTTTTCTTTCTGAATAGAAATCTAAAAATTCCAGGTACATGTGTTTGAGATGACAAGCTGTCTGGTCTCATACTGCAGTAAATCAAATAGTTTTGCTATTTTTTGCTAGATGTGTGTGTAGATCCTTTGACACAACATTTTTGCTATTTACCGATATGCTCCCAGAAATGACCAATTAACAGCCAAGTTTTAATTAACCGCAGGGTCCTCGTTAAACTCCAGGTGCAAGCGAATAATTAGATAAATGATCATCGGTTCCGAATAGGCAGAATAAGAGTCTTATTTATTAAAAAAAAGTTATATCAAGTAGGAAGACGTGACCAATGACATTGCACGTTTTTCTTCTTCACCTTGTTTTTTTTCGTACTGTCAGGCTCCAATGACATTAACGAACTCCCTCTCTGGTAATATTGATTAATTGTTGATCACCACGGCTCTGGTGCAGTACAAAAAAACGAAAAGTACGACAAACTTTTTGTCATAAAATATGCACAGGAAAACTCTGGAGAAGCAGACATGAGATGTTTCACTGCAGTTCTATAATCTTACGTATGTCATACTCATCGATTCTAAACCAGACAGAATACACATGATCTGAACCTGAGTCAATCAAACTGAACGATTCCGATGGTTTTTATAAAGTCCTTCTTGTGTTTTTGAGCCTTGCTTGTTTTATAATCTCGTTCTTGGTGAATGAAGCCAGAAGTTTCCCTTTAGGAGTTGGTGGAGACCAAAACGGAGATTACAGCAGAGTGAATAACTTGCTTTGTATCTGACAACAAGAATTGTGTCCGATGATCTGTTCAAATGCTGTTAGCGTCTTCCTCTCAGTGCACTAAACACATTTAACGTATTCACCTCGATCGGTGGATGACGGAGAGAGACGCAAACCCTTCACCCTCTTCTTCCTCCTCTTCATCCTCCTCATGTTTCCAATATAATCTGAGATTTCCTTCTTTTATTCCGTCCACACCGTTACAGCTTCTTAGATTTCTTCTTTGTTCATCAAGCAATCTGCTGCACACACACACACACACACTCTCTCATACAAACACATAAGCGTGCTCCCATGATTACAAACACACACCACCTCGCTGCAGGGCAACACGCGTGACACCAATTCCCGCTCACACACACGCGGCGCTGTGTGCGTGTGTGTGTGCGTGTGTGTGTGTGTGCATGTATCCCTGAGGCGGTGCTGTAGCATCAGGAGTGGCCTGATGTTCCATCAGCAGGACAACACATTACTATTCCACCAGCCGACTGCCGGAATGTTCTAATGCTTCGTCAATATCGCTAAATCAACTTTATTTGACCCCAGAGGGCGAACGCTTTACAAACACACTTCCGTTATGAGAGATGAAATGAACTTTGAATGAACCGCATTATATGATTGGAGATTTTTTTATTATTCTTATTTAATGTGTTTTTTTTAATAAGTGTTAGGCCTCATCCCGTTTTCCAGGATGCGTTTTTTTTTTTTATATCGTCTCCGCTGTGTAAAAGCCAGATAGACTCCCAGGAACCGCGGGGGCCTTTCGGTTTTATCTCCGCGACAGATGCGATGTGAAGTTTTTACAACGATGCACGCTCATATAAAACACACAGGAACGCAGGGAGAAAAAAATAATAATAATAATGTTTGACAGTGAGGAGGAAACGTGTTAAGAGGAAACAATGCGCGGCGTTTGAGAAGGTGAACTGTAAAGGTGAGTGTTGACTGTTTCTAATTCTGGGACACGGGCGGCGAGCTCCGTCTCCAGGGTTCCCCTCCCAGTTGTTTGGAGAGTGTTATGTGAAAATGTCGTACGCCGTGGTGCCGCTTGTGTGGCGGTGACCTTTTATAGATCACGAGGATGCAGGCGCAGAGGAGCACCGCTCCCCGCAAGTAAATTACGTTTAGGGTTATGCTGCGAAAAATACTAAGTATGCAGCGTTGCTGTTTTTTTTTTTTTTTTTTTTTTCCTGGAGGAGGTCAGCAGAAAATGAAAGGATGTCGGTATCAGTGAAAAAGGCCCGATGTCAGCTCCTCTAATGGTGGAAGTAGCACAAAAAAGGCGGATTATGACTTGATGTAACAACGCCTGCTGCAGCCAGAGGAATAAAATAAAACAGGGGCCACGTCAGAGTTCTGGTTGCGATTGTAAAGATTCTATCAACGTATGTACACGTCATTATATTATATTATATTATATACATGTCCATTCATATCAGTGTCTGAACAATTATAACAAATCTTTAAAATGTGAAATTCATGTTTATTAATGATTTTAATGCCTTATTAAATTGATAAGATCGTTGCAGACATCTAGAAACTTGTACAGGAATATGCTTACATTGGATTTTTAAAGATTGAAATCCGTGGTTTTGCATTGCTGCGTGATTATTGTGCATTTGAAGGATGTATTTCAACTAAAAGTAAAAAATAAAAAACCTTTATGGTGAACGGTTATTGAGGTTGAACCTGAACGCACCTCAATAAATCACGCAGGTCTCTGCAACCTTTCTGCAACCTTTATTTTTTAGGGTTACACCCTCTTATCTGCACACATTAGCACTGTACATGTAGAACAGGACATCATTTACTAGATGTTTTTGGATTAGTTTAATTGTATAGTTTGATTTGTGTTGTGCAATAGTCTCTAACAGTTTTGCAATATCTGGATGTTGCAATATTATATGTGCAATATGTTGAACTTTGAATATATTTGATCACTTGGAGTTTTAGCACTAAATATTATAAATAAAAGTTTCTCAACTATTTACACACAAAATGAAAAAACAGGAAGTTATGACACAATGACCACAACCTGTAACTCACTGCCAACTCCTTACATTCATTCCGCTGAGCTATTAACACATTTCCTGCTTTAGATGTAGTTTTCAATCCTAAGAATAATACACACAACTCTCTATATTTTGCACACTCTTCATCAACAATAGAACATGCGTCTATCTACAGGAATCAGTCTTATTGCTTATTACCTAATTATCTATTATGTGGCACATATAATACATAGCATTATGTGTACTTTTGTTAATGGTGAATTTTCTGTCCACAGGTGTCTGTCACAGCCAGAGAGGACGTTTCTCCCTTTGGTCCAGTCCTGCCAGATCCTCCAGTCTTCACAAATGTAAGAAACAGTCACCTGTTTTTTAGACTCTTTAGACTCGTAACTAACCTGTCTCACGACGGTCTAAACCCAGCTCACGTTCCCTATTAGTGGGTGAACAATCCAACGCTTGGTGAATTCTGCTTCACAATGATAGGTCCTAAGTAAATCCAAATCCCGTTTGCTTGCTCTGGCTAATCATTTCTTGCATATATATACGTTAGAATCAGCGTCTCTGCAAACGCAGAAGAAGAAACTTACCATATATATATATATATATATATATATATATATATATATATATATATATATATATATATGGTAAGTTTATTCACCCGCTTCATCACTATGAAGGCGAATCCGACATGAGTTAATGAAGTAAACTCATTCCGCAGGCGGAGCCGCATCGTTTCTTCTTCTGCGTTTGCAGAGACGCTGATTGTAACGTGTGGCCGTATCATCACTAGTTTTCTTTCAGCCATAACACGCGTGTACGGCGCGTTGATTGGACATTCAGCACCGACGTCTTTAGCTTGTCATGTACCGATGCCTCTTAAATAGGAAAACATACATGTACAGTGTGTTAAACGACATAAAACATGGACTTCCTGTGCCTCTGTGCTTCTTTATCTCTTATGTAGCCACATAGTATGTGTAGTTTTTGTATATCTAATAATATTAAACATATCAAAGGTGACTGGCATCATAATATAATTAAGTTTGTATTGCAAAAACCGATAACTCATCGACATGAAACTTGTTAATTGCCCCAAAACACACAAACAGCTCTCGAGTCTCGGCGGTGGAACATTAAACCAACGGTGGCGGTGATTAAATATGTTGGAATAAGCTGAAAAATGAGGGCCGCAGACGCTCGCTGGAGGAATTCAATCTAGAAAACAGCGTTTTTAGTAGAAGTGCCACGTGAAAACAATCACACGACGAGGCATTGAGCAGGAATCCCCGCTGGGTCGGACCGTGCGTCACGAGACTGACTTATTAAATGAATCCGTTTGATAATTAATCCGAAAAACTTTGAGAATAAAGAAGAGGGAGCTGTCAGTCATCCTGTGCTACTCTGTAAATGGAATCGAAGAAGAAACGTATCGCTTTGCTCTCCTCTTGTTTTAGGCGAGTCTCTGTTCTATTTTAAAACAGTGCTAATTATAAAATGACCATATGATCATCCATATGGCTCAGTCTAATTGCATCTCTTCTCATCAGTCATTACACGCTGATAACAAGCCACAGAGTCCACTGTCTGCGGCTCCAAACTTGATGAAAAGAGTGAAGAACCAAATAAAAGAACATCAGCTGATGATCCGATATCACCTTTATTTCTTTCTTGTTTCTCCTCCTTTTCCTCCTTTTGCTGTGAGGATGCAGGAGGTCGTCTACCAGGACGTCTGTGTCCTCCACGATATCAGAGATAAGTTAGAGTGTTTTATCTCCATCAGGGATAACGAAAAACAAACTCCTCGCAAAATACGCTTATTCACGTCCTGTGCGAGAGTCTGACGAGCTCAGGGGTCAGTTCACGAGTTTAAGATCAACCAGTTCATGCTCAGAGTTTTAGAAAGTTTAACAGTTCTGAAGGGAACTCAGATTTGACTTTTTTCATTTAATTTATAGAAAAAGACAGATTTCAGTAGACAGTAGGATTTTAGCCTCTAATTATTAAAAATGCTGCAGGAAAAGAACGTGGAAAAAACATCATGGAAATATGATGTGATGAAGTTTGCCGAGTAGAACTGGTGCTGACAATTTGATTATTTTATGGTTTGTAGATTAAAATTCACTTTTCCATGTGATTTAAGAAAAACAAGAAAGTCATGTATTCCAGCAGAAAAGCTTCATGCATGCTCTGTTTTACCAGTTTGTGATCGCTGGCACTGCAGTGTATTAAAGCTGCAAGTAAAACCTAGCAACATGTTTTAAAATCAATAAATAAATAAATAAAGCAAAATAAAAACAAAAAACTTTGAGTTCTACTCATGTTAACCTCATGTTTTGGCATCCATATTTATAACAGTATATAAGCATCTAATAAAC
>JAYKQN010000026.1:6235000-6275000 GCA_036785175.1 Eupleurogrammus muticus
AGTGAAAATGTCCATTATTATTATATATAAGTTTATCATCAAATTTATTAAGTTCATAATAGCTGGCACTTTATAGAGTGTGTTGACATTGCAGGTAAAAAAAAATAAATAAATAAGTAAATAAATAATTAAAGCAATTGAATTAATTAATAATGAAATAAAATGAAATAACTTTGAGTTCTACTCATGTTTTGGCATAGAGACCAACATTTATAACAGTATATAAGCATCTTTTAACTCTTTAAATCTCTTTTTTTAAACTTCACTCATTCAATCACTAGAGTTTAAACTAGTGATTTATACTCGAGCTCTTCAAGATAAAGTCAATTTTATTTGGCTCTTTGGTTAAAAATATAAACATTTTAACACTATATTTAATTAATTTTCATCTAATATATGGATCAGTGACAGTTTTTTTTATTATAGCTTTAAAAGCATCAAGGTATCTCAAAATGTACATTTTGTGCCATTTTTTTTTTTAGTTTTTAAAACCTTTTTTAAGAAAGTTAAACCATCTGCTAACAAGATTTTAGGGCAGTTTTGTCCCAAATATCGATGAGAGCTGAATATTAAATTCCCAATGTTTTACATGGAGTCAGGTCAGAGACGAATCACTATGAGAAAGTCAAAAACTCATTTTAAAAAATAGTGAAAAATGCTCATTATCATTTCTATTATTCAATAGCGAGGACTTAAAATGTGTTGTTTTGTCCATAATTCAAAGTAATTCACTTTATGCTCATGTATGACACAGAAAAAACACAATGACTAATATGACAATTCAAGTATCAAGACTACCGCAGGTAAACTTTCTGTTAATTCACTGATGGATTTATCAGCTAAATGCAGAGAAAATGAAAATGGAAGAATCAGCGTGTTGATTGACTGATGCAGCAGCAGCAGAGCGACTGTCCGTGATCACATGACCTGACCAGGACTCTGACCGACGGCTCTAATTGGCCCAGGACCTGAACGAGGCCTTTAATTGGCCGTTGGCCTTGCGTGTGGGAGCAGATTGGACAGTTGGCTGCGAGCCGCGCCGCCTGCTCCGCTGCACATGGTTATTAATCTGAACCTCTGTAGAGGTTCGCTTGAATTTCATCTCCACGCGGAGCAAGAACAAAAAACAGATTTGCACTTATGACTTGGTGCAAACTTGATGCACGGATCAGAAATGTGTGTGAATGTAAATGCAAAGTGATTTATTCATTTTGTTATCATGAGAAAAGAGGAAAGGTTTTGGAAACCAACTTTTGACTTTCTCTGTATATATATATATATATATATATATATATATATATATATATTGCTAATATTTGGGCATGTATTTATGAGATTATTTAGTACCAAACTAAGTCTTATAATTGAGGCTCCAATTACCACAAAAAGCTTAAAGTTACACAGTTTGATTTGTAATCTTGGTTCCTGCCATGCGATTCTAAGAAGAAAGATTATGTTTAATATTTTAGTTTTTATCGGCACAAATCTCAAATGAGAGTCGAATTCATCGAAACAAATTGTTGTTTTACGTTGGCAGCTCTCATCCTTCATCACCAGGTTAAACCTGTTTTACCACATTTAGGAAAAGTTGTCTATAATTTCTGGTCCTTTCAGTTTACTTTCTACGATAGATTAGATTTATTTGATTGTTTAGGTCAACACGTTCAGAACAGTTCAACTAATGACCCTTTATTTCATAAAGTGCATGGATGTAGAGTAAAGTCTTTACTTTAGTTGTTAGATCAATGAGAATCTGCTTTACAAACCCATGTACTGTGGAAGTTGGCAATAAGGAGCTTTATTCCAGTCATTCTGACTAAACCCCCCCCTCCCCTCAGTTCAGAACCCAGACCAGGTCCCGGGTCCCGGTCCGGTCCAGCGTGTGTGTTTGCAGCTCATGTTCAGGCGTCGCCTGTTCTGACTGAACGTGTCGTAATCAGCTGCTGCTCCAGAGGAACATCCATCTAGTTGTCACGCCAGAGTCCGCAGGGAGGGGCCGGGCCCAGACACACACACACACACACACACACACACACACACACACACACACACACCTTATCTTTGTCTGGCAGACCATTGGATGCTCATTAGATACAAAAGGGTGAAGAGACGGACCGGAGACAAAGAGAAGCTATGCTAATGCTCTTTGATTTCCATCTTGTCTTTCCCCTCTCAGATATTCTTCCCTTTTATCTGTGCTAATTCCTCATATTTTATAGTATTAATACTTAACACGTGTGTTGCATTGTCTTTGATTTAATACTGAGAAATTTTGGTTTCATTTTGAGACTTTTACCTGTTATTGACGAGGATCCGCAGCTACTTTAATATGTTGGCCTTTAAAGATGAGTTATAAATAGGTGATACCAAAAAAAACAACGATTTGTAGTAAATTCTTGGTTCGGTGGTAGATTGGCTTGATGAAGACTGTTCAGCTTTTTCAGCACATGAAGTTTGGAAAAAAGACTCAGCTCCATCTTACTGATATAAGTGGCATCACCTGCACCTTAAGTGTGCATTAGCTATGTATGTGTACATGTGTGTATGTGCGTATATATATGTAAATATGTGCGTGCTTTACTTGCATGCATACTTTTTTCTTTTTTCTTACTATTTATTTGTATTTTTTCTCCATTCTTATGTCCATAATGCATACTGTGTATGCGGATCACTCAATTCTATGAATTTTGTACATAGTGTTTTGTATTTTTATTTTATTTTCTTTCTTTACTCTATTCTTACTGTATGCTGCAGTAACAAGCAAATTTCCCCGTCGTGGGATCAATAAAGTCAGATCCTAATCTTAATCTCTTAATTATTGTGTGATAGAAACTGGTTTATATCATTGCAGGAGTTTGTCCAACTTGATGTTTCTGTTAGCAGGTTTATTTCTGACTCTTCTTAGACTCTTTGTGGAGGAATAACACTGCTCAGAAAAAACGGTATTGGAGTGGTATTAGTCTTAAAAATTAGCAATTTCTATTGTACCTCACTTTATTTTATAACTTTATCTACATTGAATTGTGCCATTAGTCGTCAAAAATGAGTGATTTGTGACAAGTTACAGTTCATGATTTTTTCCGCATAGTAAGATAGCTGCATATACACCTTTAGCTTCTAAAAAATGGGAATGCTTCGTCCAAGCGAGGTTGACGTGAACACAGTCCTCGGTATTTTATTTTTTTTTGCATCCCATGGAAAGCAGTGATCACATTGGCTTTCTCATTGCCTTTAGACTGGAAATTACAACTTTTAACAAGAATAAACTCAGCACGAGTTGAAGTCTCCTTTATTTTTTGCAGCTGAAGACCTCGTGCTTCATGCAAAAAAAAATTACAGTTGTTCTGAATGATTGTAGTTTTTCAAAATTACTGTCTTGTTGCAATTAAATCAATTAACATTAAATGTGTTTTTCGAATGGAAACCTGTGACTTTAAGCAGCTGACTGGTTGTATAAAGTGCTCTGTTTGATATTTACAGGTAACCCTGAGCCTTGCACTGTTTAAGTCGTTCTAAAGTATAATAGCAGTAAGTATTTAAGAAATACCTGTGATGTTCTCTCTGCCTCCCTGATCCCTCTAATGAGGAACCAGGAGACGGCAACACGCAGCAAATCTGTCGTACTGATGTTGGACTTAGTGTCTAACGCTGCCTTTACCGAAGCACTAATTAAGAGTCCAATTAGGATCCAGGAGCCTGAAATAATTAAAAAAAATATGTATTTGTACTTCACGAAAAGTCTGAGTCAGAATGGGAGGCTGAAAAATGTAAATGTGTGTAAACCACACATGAATCACAGGATTATGGTGTAATTACTGAAAAACAAAGCTGCAGCGTGTCTGAGCCATGGACACTAACACTAGTCGTGACATGTTTTTATAATTTAAAAAAAAGCATGCATAATTTTTTAATATTTTATTATTATTATTCATAATGAGACTCACTTTCAGTTAAGACTGTATTTCACATGATTAATTCGGACATTGGTTATAGTTATATATAATTTTTGAAGCAAAAATCTGTATACCGTAAATTCTGGACTATAAAGCGCACCTGCATATAAGCCTCATCCGCTCTTTTTAAAAAAGTTTTGCAAGCCACAGATATGTATGTTTTTAGATTAGATATTTACTACAGGAACAGAACGATTTTGAGTTGTAAATGTACATGTATGTACCTACATAGATCCTTTCCTAACCTGTATTTTAACACGGCAGCAACTTTGCTGATCAAAACGAGACAGAACTAAGAGAAAATAACCGGTATTTACAGTATTTATGGTCATTTCTCCTGTGCGTAAAATCACGTCACCTTAACCATCTTCTACTGACTTATATCTGCTAAAGAGGAACTAGCGTATTCTTCTTTGCATTTATTTTGTCTTAGTTTTGATTCTAATTCCAGTTAGAGCGCCCCATAGTGGTGGAAAAAATATGCAGAATAGCCGCACCTTTGTATGAGCCGCATGGTTCAAAACAAATGAAAAAAGTAGCGGCTTGTAGTCCAGAATTTACGGTAATCATGCTTATCGTCTCTCTACATCATCATGTCTCCACATCTAAGTTAAAGTCTTGCATTGTCAATGCAGCAGAACTGCACGAAGAATTAAAACCTATAAATCTACAGTAAGTGTCTTTCCACACAAACTTTTTCTGACCCTGACGTCTCCTCCTCTTTTTTTTTTTTGTGACTCGCTGCAGCGCCTCATCAATCCTCCAGCATGTCACCACGTTCTGTTTCCAGTTTATAGTCTTAGCCAGCCTTGAGGCAGACAGGCTAAACTGACGTAGTGGGCGGTGAGCCTGTCCTATTTAATGTTTCCTTCAGCAACAAGATTTCTAATTAAAATCAAAACCGGGGAAAGGAGAAACACACACACACACACACACACACACACACACACACACACACCTCCTGTTTGATGTAGCTGGGTTCTACTTTCCTATATCATTAAATTGAAAATATCCCAGAGTTGTGAGTCCACACCTCTGAACTTTTTGCTGCCAAAAAAAAGGTGGGTTGAACTTCACTTGAACTAAATTTGCATGAAATACCAGTGAGTGGACAAGTCGAGGAAAAAAAAAATGTGTGGAGGATGGAGGACATCTCTGCGGAAACTTCAGGAAAGTGGAGGTGAATTTTCAAAACTTGGGTTTGTTGAACATATCGACTTTGTTGTAAATCAGCGGCTTTATGACCCATATCTTCTGCACCAAACGGAGAACCGGTTGCAGAATAGAACGTCAGCTCATAGAACGCTGCAGAGATACAGGAGACAGCGGCTTTTCTGAAACGTTTCGTCTCAAGGCCGATATATAAATCTCAACTGATTTGTCACCAGATGCACTTGCTTGTCAAAGATGACTTATTTTATTTTTATTTAACTTTTACCAGTATTTCAATTCTATTCTCTCCAATTTTGATACCAGTTACCTAATGATAGCAATTACTATTAATTACCACTATAATGAAATTTTCATTTCATTTTTTATGCTAAAATATAAGCATAAAAAAAATAATCCACAAGCGACTACAGTATTATTTAGTTATAACATACATCAATGCTTCCATCATTTTTAATAAATAAAAAAAGAAAGGCAGCAATTACATTTGACAGATTGTAATATATATATATATATATATATATGCTAATATATCAATCAATGTGATTCTGTTATTCTAATTATTGTCATACTCAAATATATTGTCATCCATTGTTATTTATTGCATGCTTCTCTGTCCTCTGTCTGCTAAATCTACAGTAACATGCAAAATATGTATAACAAGTGTAAAATTCCATACAATTATAATCATTTTGTCAAGTAGTTAGCTCTTACATAGAATACATTTACAAATATTTAGAAGTTTCAAATTATCTTTATAATTTAATGCACATGCCTTTAGCATTCATGCTAATATGAGAATTAAAAACCAAAATAAAGTAGTTCACCACACAAAAGCTTCACTTTACACCTCTATAAGTTAAATATTATGAATGACAACTATGAGGGGACTTTTTTTTAATTGAAATATTTGAAATAAGTTGTCTAACTAAAAAGTGGGACCGTCTATATAACTAAGTATTATTTTACTACTTAAAACTAAGTATTATTTTATTACTTATAACTAAGTATTATTTTATTACTTATGAGTAATAAAATAATACTTAGTTATAACTAAGTATTATTTTATTACTTAAAAATAAGTATTATTTTATTACTTATAACTAAGTATTATTTTATTACTTAAAAATAAGTATTATTTTATTACTTATAACTAAGTATTATTTTATTACTTATAACTAATTTTTATTTTATTACTTATAACTAAGTATTATTTTATTACTTATAACTAATTTTTATTTTATTACTTATAACTAAGTATTATTTTATTACTTATAACTAATTTTTATTTTATTAATTATAACTAAGTATTATTTTATTACTTAAAACTAAGTATTAATTTAGTACTTATGAGTAATAAAATAAGTATTATTTTATTACTTAAAACTAAGTATTAATTTAGTACTTATGAGTAATAAAATAAGTATTGTTTTATCACTTATAACTAAGTATTTTATTATTACTTATAACTAAGTATTATTTTATTACTTATAACTAAGTATTATTTTATTACTTATAACTAAGTATTATTTTATTACTTATAACTAAGTATTATTTTATTACTTATAACTAAGTATTGTTTTATTACTTATAACTAAGTATTGTTTTATTATAGTGTATTACAGTGGGTGTGTTTCTGTGTATTTCTATGAATGGATTGTCTCAGCAGCACTTGAATAGCCGACGAACTACAGGGGGTCAAACACAATGGCCAAACATACATCTGGGAGGCTAACGTCAGCAGACCGTCTGCTCTGAACCCCGCACACACACACACACGCACACACAAACACACACACACACACACACACACACACACGCCCCATGTGGAGCCCTAAGCAGGTTTGCTGAATGGAATCGGTGGGATTAACACATAAACAATAGTGTGGAAAAGGACGCACACACACACACACATATGTAGTGTCACATTCACACATGAGCAACACCAACACACACACACACACACACACACACACACACTGGCAGACACACAGACACAGCAATGAAACCAATCTGTGTTTCTTTCTCAGTGGGAACAATGCGGCGCCCCCTTTCATTTTCATGCAGATGATGAAAGAACCCCCTCACTCCCACACACACACACACACACACACACACACACACAGACAGACACACACACACATATCTGCAGTCCATCAATGCACTACAAAGAGTGGTAATTAAGGTCAAGTTCAGCATGTTCAAGAAGATTACTGATGTTTCTTATTCATCTACACCTGATAAAAAGCTGTCGAGTGTCATTTAACATTTTCAACTGGAACATTTTAACATAAAAAGATGCGTTTTTCTTCCAGTTCTGGACACATCGTCATTATCTTTTCAACAAGTACAGTGAGGGCATGTCTGAATGACGTCTTCTTCCCGTGAGGTTATTTCCTGTTGCTGTATTGACTCGAGGAGTGGAAAAAAAAAACCCTCCAGCTGCAGCTCTTCCCTTTTCAACCCTCTCCCTGAACAAGTCTCTGCATTACAGTGAAAAACTTGAACGTGTTCCTCAAAGGAGAAAAGTGTACGAGGGGAACCCCCTGCCTCCGGGCTCCCGCGCTCCTCCGTGCTTCCTGAACCACGTTTTCCTTTCAAGCATAAATCAGCGACGGATCCTGAAGGGTTCTCATGATCAAGGTTATTGTCCTGGAGTGTGTGGCTGCATCCGTCTATGAGCGGGGCCCTCCCTCTAGCCTCGCGACTTCGCTAAATTAAAGGCGTGCCGCCGTCTCTTTCCTCGGATCCGTGCGAGCGCCGCTGAGCAAACTTTTACTGTCTGCACGGCTCCGGTGAATTTTAATGTTTTGCGACTCCTGCACGCACGGCCAGACGACCAATAACCTTCCTCCATGAAGATGCTGTTGACAGAGGGCTCTCAGTCTACAGAACAGCCTGATGTATTTATTTTTATAGCTTCATACCTTTAAAAGAAAAAAATCAGCCTAGAAGACAACTCAGAGTTATGGAGGAATCTTTGACTTTGGCACATGAGGTCACAGTTTTGAAGGCAACATTTGCATGAATTAAACTCATCATAACCTAATATCAGTTGTGTTACTGTTAACTTAATGCATTTCAATGCACGTTTGTGTGTCGAATTAGAAATATTAGATGGAAAAAAATAAATAAATCATCAAATTTCCAGAAATGTTTAAACCCATAAGACCCCTTTATCCTTAAAGGAAAATTATGTGGGTTATACCATAGACCAGTGCTATTCAATTATTTTCTGTCACCCCCTATGGAAGACTATAAATAGAATAATTTGTCTATAAACTTGTTATAAGTACCTCTGCATGACACTGTGTCCTTATTAACATATAAGAGAATAAAAAAGAAAGAAATATGGACCAACTTACAACAAAGAATAGCTTTATTAACTAACAGAAAAGATTTAAAGTGCATCTGAAATTAAAAAATGGAATTAAATCCTTAATCAAACCATATGATGCTGAAAAATTTCAGCATGATTGTGGTGTAATGTCTTTAGTTTATTTGTCTCCAACATTTCAGACTCAGTAACACACCGGTCTTTCACAGTGAACCAAGCGCTACAGACGCTTCGTCATATTTCCTCGTCTTAGCTTTGGGAGACTTTCGTTTGTCTCTTTATCTTCGTCTCTCTCCGCCTGTCTTCTCATCCCTGTTAGTATGTTTTCATGGTGTCACTTGGTGTCTACACTTCATACTCATTCTCTGTGCTGTATGCTCCCTGCACACACTCTGCCAATGAGAGCGCCACTGCCCCCTAATGTAGTGGAGGTGCAATTGCACTTTATTCTATGACATAAAAAAAATATATATTAAAATGAAAAAATAAAAGGCATGATCCCCGAGGTCAAACGTGAATTTCAGAACAATAGTTTTTTATTCCCAAAGATCAGTATTTTGACATATATGTAACATTGGGAATTAGTGGTGAACATATTCCATATTAGGATGATTAGTAAATGTCACTTTGGAAGCTTTATAAAGAAGAGTCTGGGGGAACCTGTGTGGGTCCTTATTGGTTAAAACTCTCTTGATGTGGCTTTGCTTGGTTGTTTGCTAAAAAAAAAAAAAAGTTAATGGCAGTAAATGGGGAGATGGAGACAATGGTGTCTAATAAAGTCTGACATAGGGAACATTAAACTCACGACTCTTTTCACGCTGCTGAACTACACTCTGCACGATAGCATCTACTTTACCTCCTCTGAACCAGTTGGTGGATTCACATCTAAATTGCATTTTTTTTCTTTTCTTTTTGCAAAATTACAAAGTTTATTGAAAATATCTCTTGACAAGTAGATGGAAAGGATTTTCATACAGATTAAGTTGCAGATCAGAAGAGAGAAGACGCTAATGTTGTACCTTACGGTGGCCCAAAAAGGACAAGTGCATGGTTCTTTCAGCCTTTTTTGTGTGTGTGCTGTGTCTTTAAAGGCCTGTCTCCTATTGGTTGCTGTGGCTGGGAAATTATATATGTATTAATAGTCTGTTCCTGCTTCTATTCTGGTTCGCGACCTTTGCTGCGTGACACCTGCCTCATTCTCTACGAACATTTCCCATCAATCTCTCCACAATCAAGTTAAAGACCAAACACACACACACACACACCTCCATGCATGTAACAGAGACAGGAACACAGGTGTGAGATGTTGGCAGTGATTACGGTTAGAAATGAACACATACAGTATCCGTGTGTGTGTGTGTGTGTGTGTGTGCTATGCGTTGTGGTTTGCGGGGGATGTTAGAATGTGTCTGTGTGTTTTCGGAGGACCCCCTCTGTGTCGCAACATGTTCACACACACACTCCTATACTCCAGATGGTGTAGGTGACTCTCAGACACACACACACACACACACACACACACACACACACACACACACACACTCAAACTGCCAGACAGACATATAGCGGAGATGTAAATCATTACAGATTGGTGACAGGATTTGATTAATTACTCCTGATGGAGGGTGAGCGTGCACTGATGTTCAGCAAAATGCATAATGGTCTACATTATAGGCAAAGACACACACACACACACATACACACACACACACACACACAGTTCTGCTCATTTGCAAAATTTTGCACATGAACCTTCTCAAGGAGCAGTAAGCATCTACCTATTTCCTATTAAACACAACTTTATGTATATTTCGTGTGTGTGTGTGTGTGTGTGTGTGTGTGTGTGTGTTGGGGGGCTCATTATTTCCCAGCAGCAATGACTGGGAAATAAAAAAAGGGAAAACAGAAAAGATAAAGATGAACTTATGTAAAGCTAAAGATGAAGCGGAGGAAGTGAGGAGAGGAGACAATTAAAAAGAATAAAGAGTCTCGCTTCGTAACTTTCTGTTGGGCTGCGACACCTCCACATTCCTCCCCTGCTCCACTCCGACGACGGCGGATCGATTGGAAGCGTATGGCGATATTAATCGAGGTTAGCGACAGCGGGAAGAGTTTGGCAATTAGGCTCCGGCTATGTGAGGGAACCTGTGAATGTGGGGGATAGATGCGATGGTAAAACCAGCAGCAAAGTCTCGGTTTGGGTGGACTGGACTCAAACCACTAGACTCAACGAAACTCAACCATTAAAAATATACTAGCACGGAAAACAGTCAAAACCCAGTGTTCTCTGCAGGCTCTGAAGCGTTGCACATTCAGCATATTACATTTAAACCCGATGTGGAGAAAGCTCTGACTGTGGTAATTATTGGTCCTAATTAAGCATGCTGCAATGAAATTATAAACTATAACTATAAATTATTTACAACTATAATTCTACCAGATAATTGGCTCTAACAGGGTTTAACCAATGAATTTGTAAAATGAAGGTGAATAGTGAAATAATTACCCGTATTCTCCATTACACCTTCACCTACTGTACTTAGAAAATACTTATTAGTTGTGCACACTCTTGGTTTTTCTAATGAGCGGTTATTAGCGACCTTTAGGGTCTTAAGCAACATTAAGGGGCTTAAGAAAACGACATTATATGACAGCTAATGTCTGTTACTACACAATGAGGTTGTGTTTTTTGTCTGTTTCCTAGCAAGATAACTCCAAAAGTTCTGGATGGATTTTTATTTAACTTTCACCGAATGTTGGGAATCGCACCATGCACAGATAAATGATAGAGCTAAAAGAAATTTGCTCCATTTAAACTACGAGGTTCATGGTCAAATCAGACTTTGAGTTATTGGACGTCATCCCTAGTGTTTTCAGATTTGAGGGTTAAAATCATTAAGGGCTATTTAATCTAAAAAACAAGTTATTTCGAGATAAATGATTTAGGAGCTTTTCTCTCTGTTTGCCCTCTGAGTTAAAAAGAACAGGCTCTGATTGGACGCGTCAAGGTGTCGCTTTAACGAGGCAGACGTGATTTAATTGAACGCTTTCCTGTCCAGCAGACCTTCGGGGGATTAAACAAAAACTTCTCAACCTCCTCCACTCCACGATGCATTTCACAAAGAAAGTATTCCTGTGCCCTATATTTGTCGGCGTGAGTGAGTAAACGGGTCCCCGTAGGGCCGAGCTGCGTGACCATCCAGACAATGGGGTATTCTGCAACTCCCTCCAGCCGTTTAGACGGCGGTTTCTGAAGCAGTGACAGCCACTTTAGCCGCGGTCCCACACGGTGCCGTGGGCAGATGTGGATGGACAGGGCAATTACACTGGACTTTTTATACACACACACACACACACACACACACACACAGACATACTTACATTTACTTCTAATACTACTGTGATTCTAAGCACCTTGGGAGGTGGCTGTGTGACCCACACACACACACACACACACCCTTTTGTCTGAGCTGTTCCTGTGCCATCTTACATTATAATCTATGGCCTCATCTCTCTTCTCTTCTTCTTTCTTCTTGTGGTGTGTTCCGCATGAACATCCGATACCCAAAGATGACCAATCAGAACCGCCTCTGCAGGCTCTGTTTTCTCCTTTAATCGCTTAAGTCCATAAGACTTTAGCACCAACCCACCGTCTTTAGCTTTAGTTCAACACCTCCTCGGGAACACGCGGTTTA
This sequence comes from Eupleurogrammus muticus, assembly GCA_036785175.1. NCBI lineage: Eukaryota > Metazoa > Chordata > Actinopteri > Scombriformes > Trichiuridae > Eupleurogrammus > Eupleurogrammus muticus. The sequence goes on from JAYKQN010000026.1 coordinate 6,247,156, forward strand.
ATTGGCAACTTCCTAAATCCTGATTCCACTTGCCCGTGTCGTTGAGAGAGGAAAATCTAAGATTTAGTGGTACGCCGCTTAAAAAAAAATGGCAGCTAAAGATAGTACAGTAGCTGGCAGGACGCGGCTCAGCGTGCATGTATCGGTGGTTTTAGAAGCTGCTCCGACCCCCCGCTGTTTCCCTGTAAAGAACCGACCAGCCTGCAGCCTGGTAATGACTCTGTTGAATAGATGCATGATTATGCCTCTTTCTGTGAAATGTTTGTCTTCTCTTCCTCCCCCCTCCCCTCCTGCATTCTGTCTGCGTCTATATTTTTCCCCCCTTTGTCATTGTCTGTGCTCACTTTACAACCCTTTTTTTCTTTCTTTATTATCAACTGGAGAGTTCTTCACCCACAGACTTTAGAAACAGTAATGAAGCCACTAACACACAGGTCGACTGACCTAAACAGTCTAAATACCAGAGGTGTGGAATCAAGCGACATGATTTGGACTTGAGTCACAAAACTATGTTGTATATACTATGTTTATATGTTATGTAAAAGAGTTTGTGCCCTACTATTAATTTCTCTTCATCTCCTTTTTAGTTAGTTAGTCAGACCCGTTCAGAGTTGTGTTTGCAGCTGAATCTGCGGAACAATGCGGCATGCATTCTGCTGTCAACACAAGATGGAACTTTTTCACTTCCACTGCACCACCAACACTTTTTTTTTTTACATGTTTTGCCAGAACTGATCCGGCGAGATGCTGCAGAGACGAGCAGGAGCGAGGACCTTGGAACAAGGGGAACGGCTGTTTGCCGCATACCAGGCAGAAGAAGAAGGGGATTGGGACCAGTCCAGCACTCACAGCTAAGTCAGTACCTCGACATATCGGAAGGACGGGACACCCTCTCGTTCTGGGCGAAGAACATGAAGGCTTTTCCTTTGCTGTTCTGCGTGGCCGTCTGAGTCTGGCGGAGTGAGATTCTTTTACATCCTGGTGACATGTGGCCTTATCGTGCAAAAATACAACTTCTACACATGCAATGCCTGATAGAGCCCTGAGATAACAGGGAATAGAAAGCACAACCCTGTGGCTTCATTAATAATGTCGAGGCAATTCTCATATTCATGCAACTGTGAAAAATGTCGCACACACACACACACACACAGATTAATACTCCATAAAGTAGGCGAGCAACTCAACTTTATTTATTATTTTTTATTTTAAACTGACCTCCATATGGCATACAGGAGAGAGACGTGTCATTTGTGAGACAACCTTGTGCATGTCAGTGTGTGTGTACTATATGATCGCTGCATCGCTGCCCGCCGTGTCTAATGCATGCTGCGGCACACACACACACATGCGCACACACTCACACACACACACCCTGTTAAACCCCTCACCTGATGCAGCCTCCATCTTCCCTTTCTCCAGCATCTTCAGTAACCTTCTATTGTCTCTGTGTGTACATCATCTGCTCACACACACACACACACACATTTCTTTTCACAGCGTGCACACAGATGCATCCTATCTACACACACACACACACACACATGCACTCATAACCCATGCTTCAGCATTATTATAACTTCATGCTAATCTTCCAGAATCACATTATTAGCTGTTAATGTATTCCGGGACACTATTAGCTGCTAACACTGATGCCGGGTCTATTAATGCTTGATGCTAATGCAGTAACAGTGCGAGTCCTGAGCCAGCCCGCCCATCCAGGATTATGTGAAGCCTGATAATCCCTTGTTAGCTAGCGGCGGAGGCATACATCACACCCCCCCAACCCCTCCCGGCTAATCTGAGCGCCGTGTGACAGCTATACACCTCGACTCGTCCCTCATCTACTTCCACAATCTACTCCTCGCGGGACCGTCGCTCCATCAGCGACTTTAGTGATGAGGATCTGCCTTCAGTGTAAAAGCAAACACATAAAGTGTGATGTGTGTACTGTACTGAGGGCCGCATCCATTTCGGCCAAACATCCACTCGATGTCATATTGTACTTTTAGAGTTGGTGTTCTGATGCTGATTCCTTCTGCTATAAATCCTTATCTCATGCTGTCTAAGTCTTTCCCTATATGTGGAAATCAGCTGCTTTACATGGTGATGATACCTGAGGCGACCCCCAGCAGCCTCTCACACAGGCGCCGATGTTTCAGCAATGATCTGCAGGTTCATTATTTACAGTATGAACTTTACACACTTTGAGTTTCACTTATAAATTCTTTATCAAGTACATTTTAATTGAACAAAAGTTAGGTAATACAGAGAAGTTCCTTATGATACATCCTTAAAGTTTTTGTGTTTTTTTTTCCCCTATCAAACAAAGAACAAACAGTCCCGTTCAAGTTCAAACCCACCCCTGATGTAAGAATAATGCATGTATGAAATGTGTAATAATAAAAGCTTAGCAAAATAAAAATAGAACCAAGTGCACTGCACCTACGCACATGCACATATGTGCAGATAAACATGTATATGAAATCATGCAATTCTTAAAAAAAAATGCCAGGTTATAAAAGTGGTTCCAATCAATGAGTCTCGAAGTTTATTAAAATATGTTTATTGACCCCCCCTGGTGAAGGACTTGATTTTAGATGCTTTTTCTGTTGTCCATATCAGAACAAGCCTTGTTTTGCAGAAGGCAAAAAAGCTTTTATATGAGTCGTTGATTTTGACACGTCTCATGTGTTGGTGCAAACGCAGTCAGGACCTCCATCCGTTGACGTCCGTTTTCTAAACCTACGTGTCCTGTCCGGGGTCACGAGGGTCCACCACTAGGAGCTAAACCCTGAATTAAATCTCTAAATTAAATTCCTTCCGTTTCCATTCTCTCCTAATCTCAGCGGTCTGACCTTGCCGTAGTGTAACTGCTGTATTAAAGTTGCTGTCCGACTCGGCGACGGGGTAAACAGATAGACAATGTATCTGAATAGCCAGACGTTCAGGTAGGCTACATACGTACTCACTAATGCCCCGTTTCTCTTCTGGTTATCTCAGCACGATAAGAAAGCAGCGGATGAAAAGCTGAGAAGTGTGATAGGAGAGGAGAAGGGGGGGGGGGGGGGGGAAGGGAGGACGGGACAGCGGAGAGGAGGGAGGGAAGAGAGGTGAAAGAGGGGCGATAGGGATGAGAGGAGAAGCAGGAGGCAAAAAGAGGGAGGAGAGGAGGAGAGGAGGGGGGGGGAGATAATGTACTGTAGGCTGATTAATGTCAAAGGCGCTGAGTCCTGAATACTTATGAAGCAGATGTCAATGGAGCTTTACCCTGCAAGGTTACACAGAGGGAGGGGTGTGACGGCGAGGGGGGGCGAGGGGGGGGGGTGTCAGAATCAGACGCGGGAGAAGGAGATGAAGGAAATGAAGGTGAGAATGAAACAGAGGGTAAAGAATGAAAGAGAGAGAGAGAGAGAGAAGACAAACAAAAGAGCGGCGAGACTGTGACAGGCGGGGAGGAGACGGGAGCGTCTGCAATCTGAAAACACACCTTCAGATTCCTCCCCCCGCACTCGCACTTTCGTTTGAGAATTCCTCGTCTACGCTGTAACTTCTGCCTGTTTTTTTTTTGCATTTTCATGCATGTTTGTGCAGCAGGTTTGTTTGTTGTGTGCAGGTTTATTATTCAGACGCGTGGCCCGACCCGGGGTCACATGACGATCACGCACCTGAGATCAAACGATGGACAAACCTCAGCGTTTTTGAGGAAAAAACAAAAAAAGCAGAAGCGAAGCTCTCCATGTATGCTCTCTCTCTCTCTGAGCGAGCAGCATTGAACCTGTGGACCGAATCAGACTTCATGCCTGAGGAAGCTGAACTCCACCAGGTGAACATTCATCTTAAGTGAGTGCGTTCAACAGTGAAAGGGCAGCACGCCGTGCAGCTGCGGCGTGATGTATTCCGCGTTTTAAATAAGCATCACTTACACAAAACAAAACCAACACCACCCCCCCCCGTCTCTGCCTGTCACTACTTGCAGACAACAATGGACCTTACACTTTGTTATTGATGACAGAGCGGGGACCTTTCACCTCTGACCCCTAGGGGCAGCCTTGACCTCCGGTTTGACCTCTGGGGGGCAGTTGATACTGATAATGACACTGGGATACATCTAATGACCCCCGGGCAGCCGAGGGGTCGTCGATGAAAGGTCAAGAGCAGATGTCCCGCGGCCGCCGTGACCCCGCGGAAGGAACCGGATCGACTGATGAACTGAGCGGACAGTCGATTGGGCGGAGAGGAGGAACGCGAGCGCTGTTCTCCAGAGATTACAGGTTACAACAGCGAGACGGGAAATAAATAAAAGACAAAAAGTTGATTAGTAGGATCTGAAATAACAGCTGAAAAGACGTCAAGTTTTTTTACTTTAAAGTTTCACCTTTGTTTGTTATGTCACAAGTGAAGCTTGACTTTCATTAATTTTCATTAACCACATTTTTGTTTTTCTTTTTTATATAAGTGTGACTATGGTGTGCTCACTCAATTCATCTACATTTACAACGCGCCCATCCACTTGTTTAGATAGATAGATAGATAGATAGATAGATAGATAGATAGATAGATAGATAGATAGATAGATAGATAGATAGATAGATAGATAGATAGATAGATAGATAGATAGATAGATAGGGGAAATTTGCTTGCTACTGCAGCTAAGCACAGGTGTGAGAGAGAACAGAGTAAAGAAAAAAGAAAATAAAAGCTAAAGAAAATAAAAGCTATAAAAAACACACAACACTATGTACAAAATTTGTAGGATTATACAAAATTCGTAGAATTAAAAACAATTTGAACTGGTCACAAATTAAAGCAAATTTAAGCAAAAAGAACTTAAATAAATAAAATACAGAAAAGAAAAGAAACGAACAGAGAGCTGCGTAACAGGCTGCCTAGCGTGGCGCCATCTTGAAGAAAAAGTTTTAAAAAGATAGATGCATAGAATGAAGTCGGTGCATGGGGTTTAACAGGAAAAAACAAGTGTATCAAGAGAAATGTATTTAAATGCATTACCAACAGTAAATGATGCAAAGTAATAGAAAGTTTTCGTGCAGGAGGTTGAAACTTTGGTGGAGCAAATTAAACTGGTGGCACAGTTTAACAGAGAGAGAGGTGTGTGTGTGTGTGTGTGTGTGTGTGTGTGTGTGTGTGTGTGTGTGTGCAGTGAGATGAACTGACAGCACTTATCCCTGCATTTATGAGTTTTTTCCCTTAAAAGGTTGTGGAGCGCTGCTCTGGTTTATGACTAAAAAAAAGATCACGACACAGGACGCCGCTCGCCGCTCGCCGCTCGCCGCTCGCCGATGTGAGTGACGGGATGATTCCACCCACGTTTGTCCAGAGGAGGGTCGGGTGTTAGTGTGGAGCCCTGGAAACATGTGGAGAGAGAGAGAGCGAGTGGAAGTGTGCCCAGGTGCAGCTTCCAGAAACTGACCAATCAGAACAAAGCTGGCTGATCATGAGGGAAGGGGGGGCGGGTCCTTAAAGAGACAGGAGCAGTCTGTTTCAGACAGAGGCTGAACTGAGGCGTTCATCATCAGGGCCACAACAGGAATAACCAAGAATCCCAGGCTTATATCTTCATTTATTCCTATTTTCATATGTAAATAATTATACTTTCAAATTTCAATCTTATCTATAAGAAGTAAAACTGAAGAAAATGAACCATTACCATGTAATCTGTGAGGATTTTTGGTTAAATCTGCAGTTTGTAACTAACATTTTGCTTCAAGAAAACAAGAATGCAGAAGAAAAAGCTGAAAAAGCTGCAGGGTCACATGACAATCAGAAAAATCTTCATTTATTCTTTTTATCATTCACCAAATGGAAGTAAAGCAGCTACAGTAAGTGGCAAATGTGCACATTTAAGCAAATACTAGTGATCTGTTTGGATTTTGGTTAAATCTGCAGTTTTTTAACTAACATTTTGCTTTAAGAAAACATGTCGGGGGAAAAGCTGCAAGGATTATAGCAGAAAAAAGTAGCTCCCTGATAAGGACAATCAACCCATGCCTGTTTCCAACTGGATATAATTCAGCTTGTCAGATGTTTTCTGATGAAGATTTGAGGGAGAAGCGCTCTGAACAAAAATCTGACGCTGCAGAACATTCTTAAAATAGATTATTCATTTACAGCAGGTGTAGTCACACGTCTGAGTTTCACTTTGCTGCTACAGGTGTGACTCAGGTCCAGGTCCTCCCCTCGCCTGCTCACAGCGCTGACATTACTATTCCTCTCTCATCTCCTTCTTCCTCTTCTCTTTCATATCTCTCCTCTACTGTCCTCCCTTCCACTCCTCCTATCTCTCTCTCTCTCTCTATTAGTAGTCTATTTACAGCGTATTCAGTCTGGAGTCTGCCAACACTCACCGCTCTCCAGAGCTTTATCAAGCCGCCGATAAACGCCACGCACGTCTACACGTTTACGCATTTACATACAGACGCACGTGCATGTGTGCAATTTCGTGAAGAGATTGTGTACAATGTGTGTGTGTGTGTGTGTGTGTCTGCAGGAGACTCACTCTTGTGTAGAAATGTGTTAATTTGTACAAGTGTAAATGCATTTGCCCTGCGTTTTTATGTGCGTGTGTGTGTGTGTGTGTTGTTATGTAAACCTGCGTATACGTGCGTTTGCGCGCATCCACTTCCGCGTGTGTCCGTGCACATGTGTATATGTTATCAGCAGTGTCCCAGTGTGCTCGCCGAGGGCCAGTCTATTTAGTGTTCATAACAAAGCCTTTTACTGAGGCTCCAATCAGGATTAAACCCTTATCAGCACACACAGACCACAGGACACAGCCAGGGAGTGTGTGTGTGTGTGTGTGTGTGTGTGTGTGTGTGTGTGTCTGCATGAGTGTGAGAGAGAGAGGGAAAGAGAGTGTGAGGAAGAGAAAGACAGGGGTGGGGGGTAAAGGGGATTATTTTGTACGTGTGTGTATTGTATATTGTGCATTGTGTACGTGCACATTGTGTGTGTGTGTGTGTGTGTGTGTGTGTGTGTGTCTGTACTGTACATATAATACCTGCTTGTGTGTTTGTACCATGTATACAGGTATGATGTGTTCAGGAACACTTCGGTATATGTGTAAAGTTGCATGCGTGTGTGTGCGTGTGTGTGTGTGTTTTGCCTGTAGTATACTGTATATGTGTGTGTGTGAGTCAGTGGACTTAAGTGTTGCAGTAGATCTGAAGCTCTCAGACCGCATTAAATCCACATTCAAAGCTGGCAACCCCCCTGTGGGCTCGATAATTATCATCAATGCGTGTGTGTGTGTGTGTGTGTGTGTGTGTGTGTGCGTGTGTGTGTCTTGTTCTAACTGAACTCATAACATCATGAGGTGCAGAGAGAGACAAAGAGATGAGGATGAAAGGAACCGTATGGAGTGAGGCGGATGATATAAGAAAAGAGTGGCTTTAGTTATGAGAAGTACGACAAAGAAAAAAAGGAAAAAAAAGACAGAAACTCACAATAAAATGCAGCGTTGTGCATCGCCAGATACTAAAAGCAAAAACAATATATATAAACAGAGTGCACAAACTCTCTGAACATCAGCCACAAAAGCTGCCCTTCTAAGCTTCCTCAGTGAAAACGTGTTTTTAAACTGATATTGTGTCGTGTGGAGAAAACAAAAAAAAGTTGCGTGCCTCTTGTTGCCCCCGGCTGCAGACCCACACACGCATCTTCATCTTTGTTGTGTTTCTAGGTCAGAGCTCAAAGATGTGATGTGAAGGATCTAGGATCATTTCAGAGATACAATATACAGTAGTGTCTTTATTATTATGATAACGCCGCATCTAATTATGCAAATGCATGTGTTAATATTCATGAGCCACGCTGTCGCCTGGGAGGAGCCTGCAACAGACACAACAATGAGCCGGCAAAATTAGAGTAAACTGAATCTATGAATAAAAATCTGAGGCCCCAGTAGGATTATTACAGCCGTCTGTCTCCTCACGGTTCCTACTTTACAATTAAGGCCCAATCGTTGTTTTTAATCAATCAAACACAAGCGATAAATCTCACTCTTTAAGTTTTGAGCTAAATAAAAAATAAATACAAGTCGCACTCAAGTCATTTATTCAAGTTGTTGCTTTTTTCTCTCCTCTCTGTGGAATTTATTGCAAATCAAATATACATTCGTCCTAAATTATACAACGTGATGAGTATGCACAGTTTTTGCTGTTTCACTGCGGCACGAAGAAAGTCACGAAAAGGAGATTGAAAAGGAAAACTACGCACAGACGGTAATTTCATAGCACTCTATAATCTACTGCATAAAAAATATGTTAAGCTCTAATTAAAACTTGTGAGGAAAAATCCCAGAAGAAGACCATCACTCGGTTTGAAACTCTCCCCGATGATTTGGCTTTAAATTTGCTTTTAGTGAAATCGCCCGGTTTAATAAGCATTAAAATTTAGAAATATCTAAAAAAAAAAAAAGCACTTGTGTGCACACAATGTTTTTAACAATCTTTTGATGCAAGAGAATTTTCGTTAAATAGCTCGCAAACCACTGCGTTAATCTGAAAAACACTTATGCTATATGCTGTGACGGTGCCATGTGACAAATAAAAGTAGATTAAAAAAAGAAAAACACTTAAAAAGTGATCTATATACTAAATAGATCAATGTCGAACTGAATCAGTCTCCATATTTTTCTGCACACATTTACAATACTGTGGAATAAAGCCTCAGTGGTGAGATGATGATGATGGAGATTTAATGCGACACGTTGTGTCTGCACACTGTGCCTGATGTACAGTAAAGGTACATCAAAACCGAACGGATTTTGGGGCGAGACATCACCACGCATTTGGATATAGGAGCGAGAAATTAGGCTGAAGCGAATCCATGAATAAATATGCGGGTCCTCCGAGGATCATTAACACCTGTCTGCCTGCTCATAACCACTACTGTATGCTAATGTGTTGTACAGTTACGACCTGCTGCTTGCTTTTAAATGCAGAATAATGAAAACTCGGTCGCATTGTGACTGGATCAAGCGTGCGAAGAATATTTCTAATCACATTCACTCACACTGTAGCGCGGGTGCCTTAGAAAATCACTATCACATTAAGCATTGATGAGCTGAATCTATGAATAAATATCCAGTATCTAGCCTGTTTGGGAAAATAACGCTCACTTCTGTCTGCGCACACACACACACACACACACACATAGTTTGTATTCATAGTTAGGAACTAATGAAACACTTAGCTGGTGGTGATTCACAAACAAATGTGTCGCGTTTGTGGGGAATATTGTGCAGACTGCCGCTCAACAGGCGCTGAAACTGCTGGTGGAACATCTTTTACTTGAACCACAGGGTCAGTTACAGAAGAAGGAAAAAGAGAAAGGGCAGAAGAGGAGATTAAACTTTTATAATCTCCATTGAGAAACTGGGACATTGCAGCACCAATAGTGACAAAACATTGTGCATTTGAAAAGATATGAAAATACATTTATCTCAGGGGCTTTTTAAATAGCAAATGAAGCGATGATCACACTGGATGAATCGATGAATGATAGAATTAACGATGTCGCCGATAAACACGTGTCAGGTTCTAATCATTCAGATGAAGTGACGCAGGACACACACACACACACACATACACACACACACACAATACATCACAAGAGTTTCACACTATATTTTGGGCAAGTTGTGTTTCATGAACATTGTTGTACATGTAAAACACATAGGATAGTGAGAAACGCAATTTCAATTCCTTTGTATGTCAAGTACATGTGAAGAAATTGACATTAAAATTGACTTTGAGTTTTGACTTTGAACGTATTTAATTCTACTATTTTCTTTCTCATTTTATTTCTCTAATCTGATCAGGATAAGTTTAAGACTTTTAAATCTCAGTGAAAATAAGGTGATGTTCTTCATTCTCCTCTGCACAGCTTCCACAAATCTAAGAAATGGAAAAAAAAAGAAACTCAACAATTCAAGTGAGGAGAAATTTTATTCAAGTTATCCGCTGTGCATGCATGTGTGTGTGTGTGTGTGTGTGTGTGTGTGTGTGTGTGTGTGCATGTGTGTGTGTGTGTGTGTGTGTGCATGCATGTGTATGTGTGTGTGTGTGTGTGTGTGTCTGTGAGTGCATGCATGTGTGCGTGCTTGCATGTGTGTGTGTGTGTGCGTGCATGCATGTGTGTGCGTGCATGCATGTGTGTGTGTCTGTGTGTGCATGCATGTGTGTGCGTGCATGCATGTGTGTGCGTGCTCCTGTGCTTGTTTGTTTCTAATGAGCATCTGTCAGTACAGACCTGATAACCATGGTAACACCCAAGGTGATTTTCTGCCCGCGCTCGCAGCCGCTCGAAGGCTTTTTCAGGGAGGTCAACATCTGGGCTGAAGAAACAGCCCTCACACCCCAACACTATTATCACTGCTGTCATGTGCACCGATACTATCTGTAGCACATTCAGAACCAGCAACAGAATTTCAGTGTTTCACACACCGGGACGGGCCAATGCACTCACTGAATCAAGTTGTGGTAAATCATATATTATTCATTAAAAGTGTGTCTTTAATAATTGTGCACAAAGCTGCAGTTCCAGCGAGTCCTTCAGGGCTAAAAGGCGCCTTTTAGACAAGGATGGTGTGTGTTTATTACACGCCCCGCCGTGCGCAACGCCACAATCTGTGTCACAGACTGTACATGATATCAATTTAGGAGACGTCAGATTTGGACGCTGAATGCATGGTGAATCTGCAATGTAAATATTTTTTTTAAAAATGTAAGAAAGCAGATGCATGTCAACAGCTCACTTCATCGTTTTTTAAACTGCAGCAAAGTCGCATAAAGTTAAAAAAACTGCATCCGGCAGACCCCAGAGACCCTGGTGAGGAACAAATAAGTATCTGCAGACGATTTTGTGCTCTGTAGACATCATGAAACAGCTTCCTATGGACAAAGTGATCCAGACCACAACATAGGTTGTTCATCATTTATTGATTATTGTTCAGTAGCACTAAGAACTTGTAGGTGTGGGTCATGTTTTAAAACATCCAGGTTGTTCAATTTTTAGTTTTTTTTAAATTAATTTTAGTAACTCCTTCATATTCTGGTTGAACGTGAATTTAACGGTCCACGTTTTTCTCCTGATAATCGTTCATTCTGGCTGTGAACGCTGCTCTCTCATAGTAGAACTTAGTTCCTTATCCTTCCAGGTGAAAACCCAGCTAAAACTCCCAATAAACAGACCTTAACATGTAGCTGAAAACCAGCTGATCTGGCAGCAGCTGTCATACCTGTCACACTAACAAATACGTCATAAAACACAGAGCAGCAGCCAGGAGCATGGAGGAAGGCAGCACCACAGCTATGAGCATTTGTATTGATTCTAGCTTTGCAAGAAAGATGGCTGCCATCACATCAGGTTCTCTCTCCAAATGGAAGAAGGTGTTATCCAGGTGTTGTACCAGCTAAGGTAACTAGACAACCAATGGAGCTGTCAATAAACACTTACTATTAATAAAAACCTTCTGTTTAAATGGTGTTTGTTGGTAAAATAAAAGCAGGACTGTAGTCCTTAAGGTTCAGTCTGGGTCAGTACTGACTTCTCCATCACATTGTGTTAATGCTCATAGCTGTGGTGCTGCCTTCCTCCATGCTCCTGGCTGTTGCTCTGTGTTTTTATGACGTATTTGTTAGTGTGACAGGTATGACAGCTGCTGCCAGATCAGCTGGTTTTCAGCTACATGTTAAGGTCTGTTTATTGGGAGTTTTAGCTGGGTTTTCACCTGGAAGGATCTAATGAAATCTGACTCACTCTGGAACTAAGTTCTACTATGAGAGAGCAGCGTTCACAGCCAGAATGAACGATTATCAGGAGAAAAACAGAACGTTCAGTTCACATTCAACCAGAATATGAAGGAAAAAAAAACCTAAACCGGGCAACCCGGATGTTTTAAACCACAACACACACCTACAAGTTCTTAGTGCTACTGTACCATAATCAATAAATGATTAACAACCTATGTTCTGGTCTGCATCACTTTGTCCATAGGAAGCTGTTTCATGATATCCTCAGACACAAAATCTACAGCAGATCAACAAATGTGAAAATAACAACTTATCCTTTAATGCAGTGAATCAGGCTGTCTTTGTGCATTCTACAGTATGAAAACATTTTTGTCAATTTACGAGCGCCATAAGTCAAATTTCTAGTTGATAGCAAGTCTTCCATGCGCCCAAAATGCCATCATAAAAAAAAGCAACCAAGGAATTGGACAAGCATGAGAAACCCATCCACACAAAAAGCCAGAAGCCATAACGCGCTCCCCCTGAATTCTTCACCGGTTCGGTCAGCTCCGGTTGTCATCTCACACTCTCGTCGAGGGCTGGGACGTATCAGCGTTTCTTTGAGCTCTCGTCACAGCCATAAATCCTGCGCCCACTCGCACTTCACAGCCACTGTTTCGCATCGCCCTGCAACCCAGAAATCTGACGTTTGCGTAACGGCGACGACCGGCGAGCGCTCACCTGCACCATCACAGGGACGATTTGAATGTTCCCTGCTTATTTTAGCATGTACAGCACTAAGAAGATTTATTGACTCATGTGTAACATTATGTAACTGTTGGACACCTCATGTATGACTCAATGCATGAAAATCGTCCAGATGCTCACATGTCGTGTAGTGACTGATGCATAATTTGTTTGCAGCGTACTACAGGGAAAATATTGCTGATCCGTCCCCTCCACACACACACACACACACACACACACACACACATATGGCAGGTGGCACTTTTGTGTAAAAGGTGTGTGTATGTGTTCACCTCATGCAAAACCTGAGTTTTCACCACGGTTGCCTTTATTTATTTTCTGACACCTGTGTTTCCCCCTGGAGATGAAAATGCTGTATTTGACTTGTAGCACATGTAGGTGTGGATTCCTGCGTGTGTGTGTGTGTGTGTGTGTGTGCATTGGGAGGAAAGCTAATGTGCGGTGCTTTGCTATGTATTCATGTGTGTAAGCATGGTAGTTTGTGTTTCCATTGGCCCATTAAAGTGAACACAGGATGCGTGTCGGTTTGAAACATCGCAGGGGACGGTGTGTGTTATCCTGAGGCCCCCGAGGTATGAGTTCGCGTGTGTCTATGTATTTCTGCGTCTGTGTGTGTGTGTGTGGGGTGTGCACGGAAGCGTGACGGTGCCAGAGGCAAAGGAAGGTCACCCCACGTGCACGGCTCGGTGGAACAGCGCCTGGTGGCCGTGCACGAGGAGCCAAGCACCAGCAGTCTCCCAAGGACAACAAAGTGCTTATCCAGGAGGAAAAAAAAGAAGAAGGCTATAGAAGCTCAAACACACACACACACACACATGTGCATGCACACACACTCGATATTCAATATGTAGGCTCACGTGCACAACCATAAAGCCTCATACATCCATGCAATGTGTTTAAACGTCTTTCTTCTCATCTCAGAGTGTCATTTTGTCTCATCACTCACTCGTGTACCTTCATCTCTTAATATATACGAGTGCTCAATCTGTGCATCTCTGCACCAACGTGCACGGAACACCTACTTTGTATTTTCAAGTTTTGCTGGAATGTCACAGTTTTTTATTATTAATTTATTTATATTATATTTATTTATTTATAAATAATATTCATTATAATATAATATAATATATTAAATATTTTATATTATATTATATCATATATTTTAAAATGTTATATATTTAAATATATATATATATATATATATATATATATATACATATATACATATATATTTACATACAATAAATGTATTTATTTGCATATGTAGTACAGTGTTTGCCCTTGCCTCCAACTTTTTCCATCTTTACTTATTTTTCAACTTTTATTTATTCATGGTGCAAATATTTGAACATAGGAGTAGTACAAACATGTATAACTTGTGAACGCCTATCCAAGTACATATCTATACCTCCACAAATGAACAATTAGTCGAATTATATATATGATTAAAAAAAGAAATTAGGGAAAACTACCATCAAAGTATAACCGCAGTCATTTTTATTATTAGAAAATAACCATGCACTGCACATGCCTCAAATTACTTTTAAGTACTGTGAGAAGATGTTGAGTAATAGAACAATAGTCCACAAATGGGCTTTTATGTATTGAGCAGCAACTATAATAAAATCTCTCAAATGTTTTAATCATTTTTATTTGTTTCATATTTTATAGGTACAAATATTGATATATTTTTGTACCTTACATGATTATCTAAATGTTGTTTTTCAAGGCCTTCTCCAGCCCTGCCAGGAAAACAAATGTTGCATGAGAATACTTTATATTTTATTGAATACTTCATTTTTTATATTGTTTTGCTGACAGATGTTGAGTTGTGGAGTTTATGTGATTTACACACAAACTCGATGTCTGGATCTTTGAGATCTAACAAATGTGTTCAGTGCAATTCTTTTCTTGTCCAACAATCAACAACAACCATATTCACTTGCTAGAAGTCTTCTTTCCACCATTAACCATCCCCAGTGCTTACTTTTTCAGTTAATAGTTTATAAATACATATCCTATAACCTTTGACCTTTGATTTGCTCAGAGTGGAGCTCTGAATTGACTGAAATCAGGGTTGGAAATTAGCGCCAAATGCCACCAGATGCAGATCATTGTGTGTAGTAGCTGCTGAATTTGCTTAATTTAAAAAAGCAATAGAGAATAGCATTATTAGTTATTTTACAAGAAGACAATGGAGACAATGGAGCAGCATTCTCTTATACTTCTACTCCAGATGCCTCAATATACTTTAAGTCTGTGTGCCTAGATGTAAAAATGTATTGGTTTCCAGAAAACCACAATCAAATAACCATGGATTCTTCACAGAATAATAATTATATATATATAAATAATAACCAAATAAGCCATTATTGTATTTAACACACAAATAAGGCGCACCTAACTATAGGGCGCGGGTTTTATATATAGATATATATAAATAGATATACACAAAAGTAGAGTGGGAGCAAAAATAAGTTTGGTTGTGCTTTATTTAAGTATTGATTACAAAGTACTAAAATTTTTTTAATCATCATGCACATGGTAAAACACACGGAAAAAACAAGCACACAAGTGCGTGTATTTAAAAGTAGAGCAGGGTAATGTCATCAATCAAACCATCAAAGTCCTCATCCTCTGTTTCTGATTCCAACAGCAGCTAAATCTCCATCAAACAGTGCGGCTCTGCAAAAATGATGCGTTATAATCCGCTGGAAGTTGCTGCGCTACCGTAGTCCTGGTCCAGATGGAAAAATGGCACCGTTTTATGAAAAGAAAGCACCAAGACAGAAAATTCAGTTTTCATTTCTGCTGCTAGCTTTACTGCTTTTAGTCTAACGGTGACCGTCAGAACGCTTCTCCCACTCGTTCTTCTCGTTCTTTGCTCGATGATCCACTGATCGAGTCTTTCCTCCAACTCCACCTGCCTTATGTCTAAGGAAACTCTGCTGCATTAATTAATCATTAATCCTTAATTCTCTCGCAGCTGCATCGATTTCCATGTTCCTCTGTGTAGCTGATTTCCTTCAGTTTAAACTGTGCTTATAAGCGTGTCTCTTTACCATTTCCAGGTTGTTAAAACAACGATGTTCTGCACATCCCCGTTCTTTTACATACAATCCACGAGAATATAAGACTTGTATATGCACCTTATAGCCATGAAAATATAGTATATGAAAAAAAATCTGAATGCTCTCTGGTATAGGTCACCAAATGTGGAGGTAGTTTGGGGACCACTGCTTCAGAGCGAGGAGGGTTATGTTTTCCTAAAGCATTTTTTTATCATATTGCTTAAAATCCCGTTCACATTCAGATTCTAATAAATTAAATTCTCCGACACATACAGTAAAAAACAGGAACCTGTAGGACGGGCAGGACTGAATAAAGTCCGTCCATTTATTGTAAGTGTCACGTTGAACGTGATTGGATAGTGATTTGTTGATCAAACTCACCTGTTCCTGTACTTTAGCTTCAGGTCTGCAGAAAGAGGTTTGGAATTGAGAGTTTTTTTTTCTCTAAATTTAACATTTTTCCAGGATTTTACACTTAATCCCAAATCCAAATCTGCTTTTACACGTCTAAAAGATGAATCCTGTTCAATCAAAAATGTAATGCTTGTGGCTGATTGTTTGCTATACAACATAAGTAATGGCCCTAAACATTATATGAGGACAGGTGTATTTTCAAATGCAAATACTGCGTTCCACCACGAACTGGAGCAGCGCCACAAAAAAAAGAAAAAAAAGAGAGGCTGTGAGAAGTAAAACTTCAGCAGCAGTGAAATCGATGCACTGTTAAATAGACATTAGCGCAGTAAACATGAGTTTTTCCAGAAGGCAGCAAGTCACGAGAAATTCAAAAACTCAGCGATGCTGCGTCAGAGGAGGAATTAAAATGGTTTGACATGGAAATGGAATAGAAACACACACACACACACACACACACACATTGGCCAAGACCAGTGCTCCATAATGATCCAGGTCCATAAGGGTCTCAAACCTCCACCACTAATGAAGACACATTTTGCATGAAGATCTACTATATAATCAGGGTTGTAATAATCCATAAAAGGACTAATAACCTAAATTAGACATTCATGCAATGCATGCAGTTTTATGTTCCTTCAGATTAAATTCTCATGATTCGTTGTGTTGGATGTTGAATTTGTGCATTTTTCTCCCCTTATCTTGGTACGAGTTATGTCGACCAGCAGAAATCAGCGGGTGCTAACAAAATAAGAAGTGAGAGCTTCCATCAGTTCACGGTGTGTGTTCATGTGTGTGTGTGTGTGTGTGCACTGTGGAATCCACCAGCCGCAGTGGCAGGTGGACAAAAAAAAAAAAAGTTAATTTCCAACCGTGCTTGCAACCCTTCTCACTCTCCTCGCTGCCATCGGTGGTTCAGCTGTTGTTTCTCATTATAAAAAACACCTTATTGTGTTTCTTATTATCCCGAGCTGCTCCGAGCAACCAGTACACTGTATGTACGGTGTATGTGTGTGTGTGTGTGTGTGTGTGTGTGTGTGTGTACAGTAGCTGCCAAATGGAGTCTTTATTCGCCTCCAACCTTCTCTCTCTCGTTCTCCACGAAGGTGTTTGTCTCTTCTGTCCCCTCATTATAACAAACACTGTTCCCCCTCTCCTCCTTCTCTCCCTTCCTCTCTCTTCCTCTCTTCCTCTCCTCCCTCCTCGTTTCTCTTTACCGTTTTTCCTCTCACTCATTATCCAACAGCTTGAAGCAACCAGTCAGCCATATGTGAGTGAAACTGCCACCTCACACTGTTAGCTGCTATTATATTGAGTCTGCTCCTCGCCTTAAACTTTGCCCTAAACCTTTGGCTATTTCTGTTCTTTTTTAAACAGCCAAACTAATTAACCAGGCAGGTCACAGCATCCAGCCATATGTCAATCTATTTCACAATTGAGGGCTGGTTTTTGAACGTTTTTTAGTTAATTAGTGAAGGCGCTCGACATTCGCCACGTGTGATGCTTGTTTGTACAAAAAGCTCCGACGGCCGCCAGGTATCTCTGCCCTGTCTTTGTATTAAGGGATACGATTTGCAAAATAAATATATATGCATTCTAACATGTCATTTTTGGATATTTCTTAAAGCTGCAATAATAAAGGTTTATGTTTGACATTAACAGTGGATGAAACGAGTGCATGTAATGCAAAAGAGAGAATTCACCAATATGTTCTTGATCAAACATCAAAAATTAACAACATGTAATGTAACAGAGAATTATCACAGGTTTTAGAGCCTGTTGCAGCTCTAGTATATTTTTTATTATCATTATGTTTTATTCTTAAAAATAAAGTCCTAAAAACAGACTTGTCAGCATCAAATGGTAAAAAAAGACACAGATAGCAACTCAAAATGATTGATTTGAAGATTTCATCCGCTAAACCTCAGCAAAGTGAATATCAGACTTACAGTATGTTCATCAGGTGGCCAGAAACACGGGCTCCAGATATGATCTTTTCCATACACGCTGCATGTTCTAGAATCTAGAACATGAATCTAGAATCTAGATGTTCTTTCTGCTAAAATAAAGTTAAGTCGGCTTAAAATGATCAATCACATTTCAGTGTTGTGTTCCCAACTTTCTCTGCTTTACCCAAGTGGGCAAAACAACATTTGCTCAAGGTTTAAAGTCCACATCAACTAAAAAAATATATTATTTCATTATTTTAGTGGAACAGTTATTAGCTAAACACTTAGATATAAACCTCAATGGAAATAAAATAAAGTAAGAGAGATAAAATATGTCCAAATGTTGGTGCGAAAAAAAAAATGAACTAATGTTGTTTAACATCTTTTGTAGTTTTAACAATTAGGAAGTAAATTGCAAACATACTGCCGTAACAAGATTATAATGTATATATATATATATAATATAATAAATATAACATAATAAATATATAATATTATATTATATAAGGCAAGGCAAGGCAAGGCAAGTTTATTTGTAGAGCACAATTCATACACAGGGCAATTCAAAGTGCTTGACAGTTACACAAAATCACAAAAGGAAAATCATAAAACATAGAATTCATCAATAATTTAAAAAAGAGTGAAGAGTGTAGATAAGATACTTTCAGTTTTCATATGCACGGTTAAACAGAACTGTTTTCAGCCTGGTCTTAAACATTGTCAGCGTTGAGGCCTGTCTCACATTCTCTGGAAGACTGTTCCAGATTTTAGTTGTAGGTGAACGACAACAACAAATTAACAAGTTAGCACGGATGCGAACAAGTTAGCACGGATGCTAACAAGTTAGCACGGATGCTAACAAGTTAGCACGGATGTTAGCATGGATGCTAACAAGTTAGCACGGATGCTAACAAGTTAGCACGGATGTTAGCACGGATGCTAACAAGTTAGCACGGATGTTAGCACGGATGCTAACAAGTTAGCACGAATGTTAGCACGGATGCTAACAAGTTAGCACGGATGTTAGCACGGATGCTAACAAGTTAGCACGGATGCTAACAAGTTAGCACGGATGTCAGCACGGATGCTAACAAGTTATGTTAACAGGTTAGCACGGATGCTAACAAGTTAGCACAGATGTTAGCACGGATGCTAACAAGTTATGCTAACAGGTTAGCACGGATGCTAACAGGTTAGCACGGATGCTAACAAGTTAGCACGGATGCTAACAAGTTAGCACGGATGTTAGCACGGATGCTAACAAGTTAGCACGGATGTTAGCACGGATGCTAACAAGTTAGCACGGATGCTAACAAGTTAGCACGGATGTCAGCACGGATGCTAACAAGTTATGTTAACAGGTTAGCACGGATGCTAACAAGTTAGCACAGATGTTAGCACGGATGCTAACAAGTTATGCTAACAGGTTAGCACGGATGCTAACAGGTTAGCACGGATGCTAACAAGTTAGCACGGATGCTAACAAGTTAGCACGGATGTTAGCACGGATGCTAACAAGTTAGCACGGATGTTAGCATGGATGCTAACAAGTTAGCACGGATGTTAGCACGGATGCTAACAAGTTATGTTAACAGGTTAGCACGGATGCTAACAAGTTAGCACAGATGTTAGCACGGATGCTAACAAGTTAGCACGAATGTTAGCACGGATGCACGGATGCTAACAAGTTAGCACGGATGTTAGCACGGATGTTAACAAGTTAGCACGGATGCTAACAAGTTAGCACGGATGTTAGCACGGATGCTAACAAGTTAGCACGGATGTCAGCACGGATGCTAACAAGTTATGCTAACAGGTTAGCACGGATGCTAACAAGTTAGCACGGATGTTAGCACGGATGCTAACAAGTTAGCACAGATAAAAAATATATTATTTCATTATTTTAGTGGAACAGTTATTAGCTAAACACTTAGATATAAACCTCAATGAAAATAAAATAAAGTAAGAGAGATAAAATATGTCCAAATGTTGGTGCGAAAAAAAAAATTTACTAATGTTGTTTAACATCTTTTGTAGTTCTAACAATTAGGAAGTAAATTGCAGACATACTGCCGTAACAAGACTATAATGTATATATATATATAATATAATAAATATAACATAATAAATATATAATATTATATTATATAAGGCAAGGCAAGGCAAGGCAAGTTTATTTGTAGAGCACAATTCATACACAGGGCAATTCAAAGTGCTTTACAGTTACACAAAATCACAAAAGGAAAATCATAAAACATAGAATTCATCAATAATTTAAAAAAGAGTGAAGAGTGTAGATAAGATAATTAACAAGTTAGCACGGATGCGAACAAGTTAGCACGGATGCTAACAAGTTAGCACGGATGCTAACAAGTTAGCACGGATGTTAGCACGGATGCTAACAAGTTAGCACGAATGTTAGCACGGATGCTAACAAGTTAGCACGGATGCTAACGAGTTAGCACGGATGCTAACAAGTTAGCACAGATGTTAGCACGGATGCTAACAAGTTAGCACGGATGTTAGCACGGATGCTAACAAGTTAGCACGAATGTTAGCACGGATGCTAACAAGTGAGCACGGATGTTAGCACGGATGCTAACAAGTTAGCACGGATGCTAACAAGTTAGCACGGATGTCAGCATGGATGCTAACAAGTTATGTTAACAGGTTAGCACGGATGCTAACAAGTTAGCATGGATGTTAGCACGGATGCTAACAAGTTATGCTAACAGGTTAGCACGGATGCTAACAGGTTAGCATGGATGCTAACAAGTTAGCATAGATGCTAACAAGTTAGCACGGATGCTAACGAGTTAGCACGGATGCTAACAAGTTAGCACAGATGTTAGCACGGATGCTAACAAGTTAGCACGGATGTTAGCACGGATGCTAACAAGTTAGCACGAATGTTAGCACGGATGCTAACAAGTGAGCACGGATGTTAGCACGGATGCTAACAAGTTAGCACGGATGCTAACAAGTTAGCACGGATGTCAGCATGGATGCTAACAAGTTATGTTAACAGGTTAGCACGGATGCTAACAAGTTAGCATGGATGTTAGCACGGATGCTAACAAGTTATGCTAACAGGTTAGCACGGATGCTAACAGGTTAGCATGGATGCTAACAAGTTAGCATAGATGCTAACAAGTTAGCACGGATGTTAGCACGGATGCTAACAAGTTAGCACAGATGCTAACAAGTTAGCAAAGATGCTAACAAGTTAGCACGGGTGTTAGCACGGATGCTAACAAGGCAAGTTTATTTGTAGAGCACAATTCATACACAGGGCAATTCAAAGTGCTTTACAGTTACACAAAATCACAAAAGGAGAGCAAAACATACATAAAATCACAAAAGGAAAATCATAAAACATGGTCCTAGACGTCCTAGATGGCTCGTAGGGCTCTAACATGTCATAGATGTATTTTGGTGCTAAGTTAGCACGGATGTTAGCATGGATGCTAACAAGTTAGCACGGATGTTAGCACGGATGGAATGTAGAATGTAGAATGTAGCTTCACCATGTTTAGTCCTGACTCTGGACACCCGCAGGAGACCAGTCCCCGAGGTTCTCAGGGTCCTAGATGGCTCGTATGGCTCTAACATGTCATAGATGTATTTTGGTGCTAGACCATGAAGAGACTTGTACACAAGTAAAGCTGTTTTAAAGTATATTCTCTGAGTGACAGGAAGCCAGTGCAGAGACATGAGCACTGGACTAATATGGTCATATTTTCTGGTTCTAGTCAGGACTCGAGCTGCAGCGTTCTGAATGTTCTGTAGTTGTTTAACAGCTCGTTTAGAGAGACCAGTGAGCAGGCCATTGCAGTAGTCTAACCTGCTGGAGACAAATGCACGGATTAGTCTCTCCAAGTCTGGTTTAGACACTATATTTTTGATTTTGGCAATGTTTTTTAGATGATAAGAGGCTGTTGATATTGTTGACTTAATGTGGCTGTGAAAGTTCAGGTCTGAGTCCATTAGCACCCCTAGATTTCTAACCTGTGTTTTTGGTTGTAGAGAACGAGACTGAAGGTGACTGCTTACACGTTCTCTTTGCTTCAGTGGCCCAAAGACGATTATTTCAGTTTTTTCTGAGTTTAGATGGAGAAAGTTGTTTTGCATCCACACAGTGATTTGTTCAATACAGCAACAGAGTGAATCCACAGGCCCATGTTCACCTGCTGTCAGAGACACATAGATCTGAGTGTTGTCTGCATAGTTGTGGTAAGACACATTGTTGCTGCGTATTAGTTGGCCTAACGGAAGCATGTACAAATTGAACAGGAGGGGCCCCAGGATCAAGCCCTGGGGAACACCACAGGTCACAGGCATTTTGTCTGAAATGCAATTTCCAATTTCAACAAAGTAAGTTCTGTCCTCAAGATACGACTTAAACCAGTTTAGAGCAGGACCAGAGATTCCCAGCCAGTTCTCCAACCTCTGTAAAAGAATATCATGGTCCACAGTGTCAAAGGCAGCGCTCAGGTCCAGCAGAACTAAGACTGAGACTCTGCCTGCATCTGTGTTCAGGCGGATGTCATTTATCACCTTGATCAGAGCTGTCTCAGTGCTATGGTGAGGTCGAAAACCAGACTGGAAAGTATCAAAAGTGTTATGAGATAGGAGAAAGTCACTTAGCTGCTGATAAACAACTTTTTCGAGGACTTTACCTAAGAATGGCAGGTTTGATATGGGACGGTAGTTGTTTAAAACTGTGGCATCAAGACTGTTCTTCTTTAGGAGAGGCTTAATAATCGCGGTTTTCAGGGCTTTTGGAAATGTTCCTGTCTCCAATGAGATGTTAACTAGATTAGTAACTTCTACTAATAAGCTGTTCAACACAGACTTTAGAAATCCAGTGGGTAACTCATCAAGGCAGCATGTGGATGAACTCAGACCTGAGATGATCTCTTCAACTGTTCCGTCAGTAACAGGAGTGAAATGTGTCAGCTCGAGGTGTTTAGGTGGATGAAGGGTTATTATCTGTGTGGTGGAAATGATTGCATTCTTAATACTCTGAACTTTATCACTAAAGAATTTCGCAAACTCATTGCACTTTGATGTAGAAATTAGTTCTAAGGGCAGTGAAACTGGAGGGTTTGTTAATCTGTTTACTGTAGCAAACAGAACTCGAGCGTTACCATTGCAGTTGGTGATGATTTCAGAGGAATATCTCTCCCTTGATTTTTTCAAAGTCTGGTTAAACATGCATAACTTCTTTTTATAGATGTCTAGATCAACCTGGAGTTTTGATTTGCGCCATTTCCGTTCGGCTCCCCGGCACTCTCTCTTTTGTGCCCTGACTGAGTCATCATTTCTCCATGGTGCCTTTTGCCTGTTTTTAACCTCTCTAACCTTGAAAGGGGCAACGGTGTCCAAGACATTTAAAACACTCGATGTATAGGAGTTCCACAGATCATCAACATTAGAACCAGTGGTATTTTCAAAAGCACTCATTTCCATAAACTGTGCTCTTGTTTTGTCATTTATGAGTCTTCTTCTTCGTTGTGTTAGATGTACTGGCTCACAAAAAACAACTGATAAAGTGTTATTATATTTACTTTTCTCTATATATTATACCTTATGAGAAATTAAAAGGAAATTGTGGGAAAAGGTAGTCATGTAATTTATATTTTCCCTTTTAATATACCCTTATGTCAAACATAAGTTTTTGTGCCATAAAATCAAAATGTATTAGTGTTTCTCTTGTAGAAGCAGGTTCACACTAAGCTATGTGTGTGTATATGTGTGTGTATATGTGTATATATATATATACATATATATATAATTCAAATCAACATGTTTCTCACTAACATTTTTAAAATATAAGGAGATGCAAATGTATTTGTAATCACATACGCAGAGATAAAACACAATTTGAATTAATCAATGAAGAATTAAGTTGAGAAAGCAAGAGTGAGTTAAAATAAAATTGGACAAGTAAATTGCTGTTTAAAAAGTCACAGTCCAGTGCAAGGAGAAAGTCATTGTTTGACTTAATGAAAGGCAGCAGCAAAACGCAAAAAGTCTTCAGTCTTGATTTAAAACGAGAGTGAAATGGAGCTGACCTGCAGTTTTCCCGGGGAGTTTGTTCCAGGTTTGTGGCTCAAAAAAAAAAAAAAAACCCGAACGCTGCATAAAAAGCGAATGTTAAGAAGCTCCAGCGTGACAGCTCTCTATCAATTGTTCAACGGGAGCAGAAGAGCAAAAAAAAACAAGCTTCTGTCATTGATTATTCCCCCGTTCAGATTTGACAGTTCGTCCTCTGACGGGATCGCTCAGGCGAAACTATCATTAGGTTCACCAGTGCTCAGGTTAACAAGATGATTCTATTTCTTAAACAAGCACGTCAGCAGTCTCTGCTAAAGTCCTCTCCCCGCGAAGATGACAACGCTATAATTCACTTCCCGTGTCCCAGAGGGTCGAGCGTGACTTGATCCAATCAGAAACCATGCCAATTAGACGCCTCAATTGTCGCTTAATTACCACTGTGAAGAGGCCGATGGGCCATTAATTAGCAGGACATTAACGAGACTGATTGTCATTAAAAGCAGAGCATATTAGTGGAGATAAGACACGATTGTAATGGAGGAGAGAAAAGGCTGGAGCTGTCTCCAATAAAATAAGGTGACCTGCTTCGGCTGTCAAGACTGGGATAATAATGTTAACAGTGGCCATTAAAGGGAAATACCACTTATTTTTAATGTTGGAGTATGTCAGTCATAAGGCTGATGTCTGTGTTAGCGCCCCGTTAATACAAATCATCACCAAGCACTTCCAGCGGGTGGAAGACAGCTAATTAGCCGAGCCAGGAACACAACACGGCTGTAGGAAATCATAGTTATGGAGGAGGGTATGAATGATGGATGGATTACACATCCTGTTTGACCTGAGAAGGTCTCCAGATTGCTAGGGAGGACGAGAGGAAAGGGCACCGGGGTCACTGCCTATTGAAAAAAAGAATCTCTCTGTGCTCAAGAAATCTTAATGACTAGAATAAGTCATGACAAAGTGTTTTTGACAAGACACAAGCTGAGAAAAAACATGAATAGATTGGTTTAATCATGGTAGTAGTTGCTCTTTTAATAAAGCAGCTGATGTGATAACACACTTTGGCTGCTTTGTGTCTCGTGTCAGGTTTTATCAGACTTTAAACAGTGAAAATTTAAAGCTGTCATACAGGACGTTTGTCTCCCCCTTCTGGTGACGATGGGTAACTGCACAAACACTGAATTAAAAAAAAAAAAAAAAAAAAGTTAAAGAAGTTTTTTTTGTGACTTAGGCTATATCTCCATGAAACAACTAGAGGTTAGAACAATTACAAAAGGAATTTCTATTAATTTCACAGACATTGGAGCTTAGTATTGATATAACACACATACATATAAATTTGTAAAAACCCAAGCAGATGGGTCGTCAAACTGTGATGGGAAGTTATTAACATTTGACTGGATAAAATATAGATCAGGTCATTAGAATTTGATAGTGGAAAGGTCCTCTTCAGTACAATGCATAATTCCTTAAACGTATAGGGGTAAAGGGGAAATTAAAGGTATTTCTTAAGGCCATGGTGCACAGTGCATAGGATTAACGGTTTAAATTAATACATACAATCAGTAGTAATATGTGTTACAAACAATCAGTAATTAATTATTAATCTCAAACATTTCAATAATATCAATTATTTCCACTACAAAACTATTACAGGAAGAGAAAGAGACTGATTTTAATCAATTGTAATGTAGATTATTTATTGGTAATTATTTTTCTTAATAGTTACAGATTTTGGACTATACCATAATTGTAAAATTATATCCATTTGTGGAGAAGAGTTAAATCATTTTATCCACATTCAAGGCAGCAGATTGCTACCAGGAAGTAGCCGGTGGACGTCTCTGGAAGTCTCTCTCTGTGGGAGGAACATGCACTTTGCATTTATTCTGCTAGAAAGAGCGTCAGCGCAGACACAAAGAATAAAAACTGTGAAACGCAGACAGATTTACCCGGTGGTGATATTCTCAAACACCGTCGTGTGAACCTGTTTGGCAACGACCTGCATGGATCAGATGTTCAATGTGTGAAAGTTACAGATTTAAACATGAGGACACCTCACATCCAGTTACGAATCCCTTTTTATTCATCCCTACATTCTTCTCTTTCACTTTTTCCATTCACATACTGAGAACAAATAGTTGGACAGATCAGATCAGACAGTTTTACTCACTAATGAATGATTAAAATAAAGATTTCAAGTGTCATCAAGATTATTCTCACCCACATATGTTAAGTAGAGTTCACACCAACGTGTGTGTTGACGCAGTGAGTGTGAAGGGTTTTTTTTTTTTTTTTTTTTTGGTCGTCCTGATCTATCTGGGCCTGGTCCGTGTCAGTCCGCCGTAGAGGTTCCCTGGGGAAGGAATGTTCTAACATTCCTGACTCTTCATTTCACGCTTCATTTACCATCACTCTCTCCCCAAACACTAACTGTGCATCTAACTGTGTGTGTGTGTGTGGGGGGGGTCATTGTTTCTCTCCATACATACTGTACTCTTTGTTGCACACACACACACAAAGTGCACACACATGCTTAAAAGTTAAATGATAGTAAACGGGGGACCAGCTTATATCTGCTAAAGTCAATAGGTACTCTATTGTTCCCCAAGGGCAAGCAGAGCATAATGCAGAGTGGACCAGAGGTTTAAACACACACACACACACACACACACACACACACACACTGCAGTCACACACACACACGCTAATACTGTAACTGTTGTTTTGCTTCCAAAGTCAATGCAATTACCCATCTCCCCCTCTCTCTATGTATGACTATGGCTAGAAGACATCAGCAAATGTGTGTGTGTGTGTGTGTGTGTGTGTGTGACTGTGTGTTATAGGAGAATCATAAAGCTCATAAAGCCTCTGCAGCATCAATATAAACTTTCTCTACAGCTACAGCGTGAGGGATTTTATCGCTATAGACGTTACTTTCATTTCTCAAAAGGACTCCTATGTTTGCCATATGTGAATAAATAAAAAACTGTGAGTTTTGACATTCCTGTTTACCCATTAATGTATACATTTACCTAAAACGTAGCTGGTGTTACACACACTCCCAGTAAGAAATAGGACATTCACAAGTTCATTCAAAGTCAGCCAAGATTATTTTCCAAGTCTGCAATTGAAATTCACACAACAGCCATCAGACAGTAAATTGGCTTTTGGAGCCGAGCTGGTGATAAAATATCAGGTCTGAGACACAGGTTCAAAGATACACACTCACACACACACACACACACACACACACACACACACACACACACACATCTGAAAGCACATAAATCCAGTCCTGACATGTAATAGCTTTTAAGCACAGTGAGGCATTGAGTTGCATCACCAGCAGCAGCTATCATTACACACACACACACACACACACACACACACACACACACACACCACGGTAGGTAGGTATGAATAGATGGTGTGTCTCAGATTGGTGAGATTGGTTCCATCTGTCGTGGAGAGGGTTGCAGGGTCACATCCCTCCACATTACCTCGCTCTCTATCCAATGACACTTTATTCAGCTGAATGTAGAAGCATGCGATGTGTGTGTGTGTGTGTGTGTGTGTGTGTGTGTGTGTGTGTGTGTGTGTGTGTGTGCGTGTGTGCGCAGAGTTTTACACTAGTTTTCACACTCATCTGTCGAAAGTTTCTCTGCGCCTACAAAACTCAAATTTGTGACATCACAACTACCCAGGAGCCAATTGCAAGTACGCAACTTCCACAAGTGTGACGTGAACACAACACTGAGAAAAGAAAGAAGAAGAAATGAGGCAAAAAAGATTCACTGATTCAGAACAATGAATATTCATAATTTCAA